>APFE031065887.1:0-48359 GCA_000404065.3 Pinus taeda
GAACCGGGGAACCTATATCCATCCTATCTTTTTGCCAAGCACTTGGAGCCAACATTTCCATTGTTATGTTAAGTTTTCAAAGGATTCTTGCTTCTTGGGGGGGAACTTGCTAATTTTCAGGGCTCCATTTTTTTGCTAATATAGTCTCCCTAATGTTTCTAGTTATTCCTTCCCACACCTGATCTTAGTTTGATATTTTATTTTTGAAAACTCTGCGGTTTCTTTCTTTCCATATGGCCCATAGGTTTAAACCTAAGGCCAGTCCCCATGCTCGGTTCAATACTAGACTTGACAAAATATTGTTGCACCATAGAAGGATTGTTTCCTTTATGCTGTGGCGGTCCCGATCCATCCTTTCGAAGACTCATTGCAGCTGACTCCATTTCTATTCTGCAAACGAACAAGAATTTAGCATATGCTCCATATCCTCTCTGTTGTTTTGGCACTTCCAGCATAGGGATGGGCCCTGAATTCCCTTTTTCTGAAGTTGGTCCCAGATTAGGATCCTCCCTTTGCATACCAACCATAGGAAATGGGATACCTTTGGCCACTATCCCCCCTTCCAGATTTTTTTCCAAAGAAGTCCTTGTCCATCTTGAGCTTGTTCTGCTTTCAAGTCATACACTTCTTTGCTGGTGAAGGTACCTTTCATGGTGTGGCTCCATCTTAGAATGTCTGGGTCATTCCTAATCATGATTTGTCTAGATCTTATTTCTTTTTCGAAATCTTCCCATTGCGATGTCTCTATACCCTGGCCCTAATCTTCCTTCTTCTTCCATTTCCTCCAATTCCCTGTTCCTTACTCCTCTTTCCAGAATTTCTCGACATATTGGATGTTGTTATCATTGGTAAATCTATATATGTCTCTGAGGTCTTGCCTATCTACTAGTCTTTCTCTTTGTTGCCATGAGTCCTGCCAAAATCTTGTTGTTCTGCCATTGTGAATTTTCCAAAAAGCATGTTGGTTTATAAGATCCCTATTTTGGCTTACCAAGTTACATATTGCCGATCCTTTGGGTGGGTCTCTATAGCGTAGTATGTCCTCAATTCTCTCCGACATGTTATACTTTCTTGTCCATATTTGTTTCCATAATTCTCTTCCTCCCCCCAGCCATCTCCACCATAATTTAGCTCCCATTACTTGGTTTAAAGTGTATGGGTCTCTGAGGCCAAGCCCTCCTTCCATATTTTTTTTACCAATCTCTGCCAAGATATAAGGGCCCATTTCCTTGTTTGTTGAGCCCCTCCCCATAGCAATTTTTTAAAGATATCAACCATTTTGGTGCATGCCCTCTTAGGGGCCGCCATGCCTAACAATTGGTATATGGCAATAGACTGAAGCACTGTTTTGAGGAGGACAGTTATGCCTGCTAGGTTGAGGAATCTAAAGGTACAACTTTCCAACCTTCCTTCTAGCTTCCTAAGGATCTGCTGCCATCCTGAGAGTTTTAGAGAGTTTTCTGATAGAGGTATGCCCAGGTATTTAGTGGGGAGTTTTCCTGTACTGAACCCCAAGATCCTAGCAAGATAGGTCTTAACATTCCCTTGGGTGTTGAATAAGAAGGTACACGATTTTTCATTGTTTATTTGGTTCCCCGATGCCATCATGAAGGTGTTCAATATTTCTTTGATTCTACCAGCTTCTCTAAGCGATACTTGGCAAAAAAACATGATATCGTAATTGAATTGTTGGTAGGTTATGGAAAGGTCATTCCCCCATATCCTAAGGCCTTTAATCCTAGACTCATGAGCTTCGTTTTTGATGTATCTGCCCAGAACTTCTGCAACAATAATGAATAGGAAGGGTGCCAATGGATCACCTTGTCTCAGCCCCCGGGTAGGGTTAAAGGTTTGGGTAGGGGTCCCGTTCAACAGAATAGAGATGACAGGGGTGGATATCATGGAACTTATCCAGTTTATCCATTTGTGGTTAAATCCATAGGCTGTAAGGATGCTCTTCAGATACTCCCAACTTAACCGTTCGTAGGCCTTTGATATATCAAGCTTAATCATCATTCCAGCTAGCTTTTTTTCCTTGAGGGAATGAACTACCTCTTGAGAGGTTACCATCCTGTCCAATATTTTCCTTCCCTCGACAAATCCCATCTGCTTCGGGGATATGATATTCGGTAGAAGAGGTTTTAGTCGCTTTACAATCAGAGTGGCCATAATTTTATAAATGAAAATACATAGGGCTATGGGGCAGAATCCCTGAGGGTATTCCAATTTTGATGTCTTGGGAATGAGAGTTATAAAAGTGGAGTTTAGACTGGGACATACCTTTTGATTTCACCTTGATTCCTCCATGGCTTCTAGAATCTCTCTTCCCATGAAGTGCCAAGTGGCTTGGTAGAATTCTGCAGTAAACCCATCCGGACCGGGGGCCTTATTTTTCTTCATACCCTTGATGATTTATTCCACCTCTTCAAGCGTAGCTTCTCTCATCAAGGCAAGGTTTTGTTCCTACGTGACCCTTTGAGCTATATGTTGAGAAATTATTTGAATTGCTTCTGTTTTGTCTTCTTCTGGTTCTAATAGGAGATCTCTGAAGTGGTTTACTAGGAGCCCCTCCATCTCCTCATGTTATACTCTATGATTCCCCTCTTCATCTTTTAGGGAGAAGATTCTGTTGTTCTGGCAGTGTTGGACCATGGACTTGTGGAAAAACCAAGTATTGGGCTCCCCTTCTCTTAACCAGTTCACCCTCGATTTTTGTTTCGATAGAATCTCTTCCTGTTTTCTCCTTTCCTCTAGTTGACTTATTAATTGGCCCTCCTTTGTTGTTATCTCTTCTGATCTTCCTTCCTGGATGATTCTTTGTTGCACCTCTGTCATTCTCCAATTGAGCTATTGTTGGTCCTTCATGATATGCCCGAATTATTCTTTGTTCCATTTCTTTATTTTCTTATTGATTTCCTTGAGTTTTAATTGGAACGTACACATACAGTTCCTCCCTTGTTGATTGCTTTGCGTCGACCAGGCCTCAATTTTTTTAATGAGGGTTGGGTCCCTTAGCCAAAAGGCTTCAAACTTAAAAGGTCGATTTTTCGGGCTCACTTTCAGATCCACTTCCAATTGTATCAACCAATGGTCTGATCCCATCCCAGGAAGAATTGATGCTTCTATGAATATATCTCAGCTGATAACCTACTAAGATATTAGGAATCTATCCAATCTGGAAGTAATTTGGTGATTCCCTCCTCTTTTGTTGTTCCATATGTGCACCCCATTGATTGTTGGGATGTCTACTAGGTGTTGCTTTGCTATGGTGTCCCTGAATAACTCCATGTCTGTGTCCATTCTTCTCATGCCTCCCCTTTTGTCCGCTAGTGAAGTGATCATGTTGAAGTCTCCTCCCACCACCCACATGTCATCTGGGTATATACTTCTCATTTTTGCTAAGTTCTGGAGGAAAACCCTTCTTTCTCTTAGGATATGGGGTCCATATACTCCTGTGAGGAGCACCCAATCTTTCGATCTGATGACTGTAAATCTTCCTGAGAGAATTCTCGGGATGCTGACCCAGTCTTCAAACCATATTTCTCCTAGGTTCCAGATGATCGTCAACCCTCTTGCACTTCCATTTGCGTCCTGTCCGATAACCTAGTACTGGGGTTTGATGTTTTCCAAAATTTCTTTTAGTTTTCTTTCATTGATTTTCATTTCCTGAATTATCATTATACCAGGTATATCTTTTTTCAATCTCTCTTTGAGGCATCTTTGCTTGTCTCTGTTATTGAGGCCTCTTATGTTCCATGTTGTAATAACCATTTCAACAATTTTGGGGGTTGTTGAAAGACCTCTGATAATGGCACTACTCTTTGTGAATTTACTAGTAGTTCCCCCACCATCTGTATGGATTCATTCATTGGTCTTCTACCTTGTTTCTTTTCCCCTTTTCTTGAGGTTCCTGGTTCTTGCCCTTGTCCGCCATGGGACCCTAGGTGCTCTAGCTGTGCAATAATAGCTGATCCTTGTTTTATCTTGTATTGCTGAAAGGTTTCCTTGTAGATTTGTTTTTTATCCTCTGGGATAAAGCATTCGTCCATATGTGTCCACTCTTGTAGTAGTCGTTTCATCACTTGCTCTTCCACACTGAGATCTTCTTTATGGGAGTCGATCTCCATTGGGTTTTTCTCTACCATTTGCATGGTATTCTCCTCTCTTTGGTTTTCATCTATTTCTTGTCTCTTTTTCTTATTTCCTTCAACCTCTTTCGTCTGCATGCTTTCCATCTCCTTGGTATGATCCCTGCTTGTCTCCCTCGTCTCGCCCACCTGAAGGGTGGCGAATCTGTTATGGTTGCACTGCTCTTTCTCATTTTGATTTTATTTCTAGTTCCCTATTGGTTTTGGGTTTCTTTTCCTTTTGTGCACCTCCTGGAATCTGTCCCCAACCTCTCTTGCCATTGCCTCTCCTGCCTTCCTCTCATTTGAATGATTTTCTGGGTTATTTAACGGGCAAGCATGATACAGGTGGCCATATTCATGGCATTGCCTACATCTAAATGAGATATGCTCATAGTCTGGGGGTTGTTTCCATATCTCATCATGATATTCTAGGTCTATGTAGTTTGGTAGCAGCTCAATGATATTCATGTACACACAGATTCTTGCGTAGGAGGTGTACCTACCTTTTCTTGTAGAGTCTGCCACTTTGACAAAGGTTTTGATCGAGTTGCCTATTCCTTCCAACATTACGGGATCCCAGAAGTCCATTGGTAGGCCGAAGAGCCGTACCCAAATGGGTGGTGCCAGAAGCTTCTCTTGGCATGGGTTATAGCATTCCTCCCAGTGTCTCATAAACAGGCCAGCATTGTTAAAGAAATACGACCCATCTTCGAAAACCTTCTCCTTGTCTTGTAGTTTGGAAAATATTACAAAGAAGAATCCTTTCGCCCCCAGCTTGAGGTCTATATGCCCCTTTGGTTGCCATCATTGTTGGATCCATTTGATCAGTTCCTTCTCGGTTGGCCAAGCCCCAATAAACTTGCGTATCAGGGCATGGTCCTTCATATATCTTCTATATTCCTCCAGCTTGTTCTTGGGTATCACAAATCGGGGTTTCTTGGTTGCTCTGGGTAGGCATTTTCCTCCCAAGCCTGTTTGCCATTCAACTCCCAAAACCAGTATCCCTTTCCCACGATTTTCATTGCCTCCGACTGCTCCATGAAGACTCGTCTCCCTTGCAACAACATTTCGGTAAGAGGGGATCTATCCCCCCCTGCCATACCACTCATTTCAACTGTCAGCAGGATCCTTTGTTGCTTTGCCCCTGTTGTTTCTCAAACTGCGGTGTTTGCAAGTTTGTCAGACAAAGTCCGTGACACCCAAACTCTAGTTGTTCCTACTCTTCCTCCGATCTTCCTCTCCCAATATTATTTGCAATTATTGTGCATATTTTCAATTCCAATATATTTTCAGGTTACCACAATAGGCTTAGGAGATTGTATAAATTTGGAATTGCTTGACCTATCTCACAATAGGCTCTCTAGAAGTATACCACATGAAATTGGGAAACTTTCTAATCTACAATTCTATTTGAATTTGTCATGGAATTTATTAGAAGGTTCCTTGCCCATGGAGATTGGTAAAATTGCAATGGCTCAAGCTATAGACATCTCTATCAATCAATTGATTGGGGCAATCCCCCCTGCACTTGGAAATTGCAATGAGCTACAATTATTGAACTTATCTCGCAATTTCTTCCAAGGGTCTATTCCAGAGTCACTTGGAAATTTACGAAGCCTTGCAAGTCTAGACCTCTCTTTGAACAACTTATCAGGTATAATACCAGTGGTCACACTCAAGAATTTGAAAATGCTTCAAAGCTTAAATTTGTCTTTCAACAATTTCACTGGGGAAATTCCAGAAGGAGGGTTTTTTGCAAATAGAACAGTTGTCATGTCCTTAATTGGAAATCCTGGCCTTTGTGGACCGCAAGTATTTCAACTGCCTGCATGTCAAACACCAAGACATCATTTTGCACTTGTGAAAAGATTGATACTGCCAATGAGTGGAGTTGCTGCTTTTATATTATGTTGTTTACTTTTTGGATTCCTTTGCAAAAGAAAGGGATTCCTTTGGAACAGAAATATGCATGTGCAAAACTTTGATTCCTCACAAGCCATTTTGCAAAGGTTGGAGCACAAAAGGATCTCATATCAAGAGCTTCATATAGCAACTAATGGATTTGCCGAGGCCAACTTGTTGGGAACAGGGAATTTTGGTTCAGTTTATAAAGGAATTTTGATTGATGGCACACTTGTTGCTGTAAAAGTTTTCCATTTGCTAAAGGACAAGGCTGAAAAGAGTTTTAAAGCAGAATGTAGCATCTTGCAAAAGGTTCGACATCGAAATCTGGTGAAAATCATAACCTCATGTTGCAACATTGATTTCAAAGGATTAGTGTTCAAATTTATGTCTAATGGAAGCTTGGAGAAGCATTTGTATCCTAATACAAATGACAACAATGGTGAAGATGCATGTGAAATGGGGCTAAAAGCAAGATTGGACATTGCAATAGATGTGGCCCATGCCATTGAATATCTTCATCATGATTCATTTGTGCAGGTAGTGCATTGTGATTTAAAACCAAATAATGTGCTTATTGATGAAGACATGTCAGGGCATGTAACAGATTTTGGTATTGCAAGGTTAATTGATGAAACCTCTACTGAGCCACTTACTTCAACACTTTCTTTGAAAGGATCTATGGGCTATATTGCACCAGGTATGATATTTAGAATGTTAAATATTTGCTTTTCATTTCTAAATGTCTCACCAACATTTTTGTATGGAATAATAGAGTAAAATTTGATGAATGTTATCTTAAATGCAGAGTATGGATTCGGTCAGCCAGTGTCTACCAAAGGAGATATTTACAGCTATGGCATTTTGTTATTGGAAATGCTTACGAGGAAATGACCGACTAATGATATGTTTTCTGGAGACCTGAACTTGCACAAGTGGGTAAATCTAGCCTTTCCAAACAGCGTTAAGGAGGTAATTGACAACAACCTTCTTAGGGAGGTGGAAGGAGATGAATTTGAAGAAAACAATGTATTCAATTGCATATCTTCTCTTATACAAGTTGGTTTGGTTTGTTCAAAAGATTCACCCAATGAACGACCAACTATGAGAGATGTGGTAATGGTATTGAAGAACCTTAGAAATGATTTGGGGGCAAATGCAATTGCTTCTAGGAGATTAAGGCAAAGCATATCTAATTTGCTTAGCAATGCAAATGCAACAAGGAGTGATACACATGCATCATATGCCCATAGTTCTTCCTCATTTTAGTTTGTGAAAATTGCAATACCAGAAGATTTCAATATTTCCATTGTGCATACAATGGCACTTGTTTTTTTTTAAGTTATATCGCTGAAGTAAACTTCTATTAGTATTTATATTTGTATGTCAGTATTACCAAAATAAAAAGTACACGCTTTTGTGAAATTGCAACTATACATTGGTTTATTTTATTGGCCATTCATAATGACAATGTTTTTAATTGTCTCAAATTAATTTCATTATTTATTTGTCTATAAATGAAAGGATATAATTAAAAAATAACAATCGCCTATAACTTATAAACACACTTTTCTAGATCAGCGAATTGATTTTATGAATTATATTGGATTTTAATTACACTTTTGATATTATTTTTAATTATTTGACCAAATTTTTGTTCATATTTACTATCTATTTATGATTATTATTAATGTGAAAATTAAATTATTTAATAACACTTTATTAAGAAATTGAAAAAATTATATCTTAATGTGATTTATTACTATTATCCTTGATGTCAATATTCATATCTACAAAATAAAAACCTCTCTCACAAAAGGTGATATGAAACTAATTGTATTATCTTTAGAGCGCAAATTACTTGATTAATATATTAAATTTAACCATAACTAATTTGTTTATGTCATTAACAATAATTTAAATGTTGAATTCCCATTTAGATGTGATTTTTTAAATTTTCATGTAAATCAAATTGATGAAACATCAAGAACAATTCTATTCTTTTAAATATATCATTTGATCCATTTAAATTTCAGTTATATATAATTTGTTTATATTATCAATAAAAATTCAAAAGTTAAGTTCTAATCTTAAATATGATTTTTTAGTTTTCTTATTAATGAGATTAGTGAGCCATTAATGGAACTTGATGGTGAACTGTATAAAATGCACGAATATTTAAGTATACAATTTTGATCTAAAAATCATGTTGAAAGACATGAAAATTTATGTTACAAAACTATGACTTATTATAATTTTTAACAATTTAGAACTTTTTTTAGTTATATTATAATTATATCATATATAAATTTTATATCCCCATACATTGTTGGAGACATGTCTGAGAGATTTCCTTACCCTTTCAACCCTTCTTTTCTTCAAAGGACTCTTGTTGACCATGTAGATATTTGGCTTCTTGTATTAGGGCTTCTTATATTCTAGCAAATACTTCAATTTGATAGTTAATGTTATTGACAAAACAATGGGATATGGAAGAAGTTTTATTCTATGCTCCTATTAATAAAGTAGCGAGTGATGAAAGTTAAGGTTTTATGCTAAGTTGGCCTCTCTAGCTTCCAATGGATAGAGGTTTCTTGAATATGGTATAAATATGTTATTATTTCAAAACCATAAATCACATAGATTTCATTTCACAATTTTCTAAGTGGTATGTTCATTGAATTTATCTCAAACTACCTTATTAGGATCTACTCCAAATTCAATTGGAAATTTACAGAGTCTTATGAACTTAGATCTTTCTTCCAACTCCCTATTAAGGACAATTCCAATTACTCTTGCATTTGAAAATGTTTTAGTATTTGAAATTATCTTTCAACAATCTCACTGGGGAAATTCCAAAAGGAGGGTTTTTTTTTAATAAAAAAAAAAACAATTTTCATGTCCTTTATTGGAAACCCTATCTTTTTCAAACCACAAGCATTCCAATTACCTATCTCTCAAACAACAAGAGATCATTTTGCATTTGTGAAAGAGTATTATTGCTAATGAATGTAGTTATTGTTGTTGTACTATGTTGTCTACTTTTGGGCTTCATTTGGAAAGGAAATAAGTGTATGCAAAATTTTAATTCCTTGCAACATATTGTCATATGATGAGATTAGAAAAGGATCTCATATGATGAGCTTCACATAGAAATTAATAGATTTACCAAAGCCAACTTGTTAGTAATGAGGAGTTTTGGTTAATTTATAAAGGAATTTTAGCGATGACACAGTTGTGGCTACATAAGTTTTCTAGCTGCAAAAGACAAGGTTTTCAAGAGTTCTAGATTAGAATGTAGTGTTCTACAAAAGGTTCAAAATTGAAATCTGGTGATAATCATAACTTCATGTTCCAACCTCCATTTTAAAGGATTAATGTTCCAATACATGTCTAGAAAAATCTTGGAGAAGCATTTGTAGGGATGACAATAATGGTGAAGATGTATGTGAATTGGCTTTGAAAACACAATTGGATATTGCCATAGATGTGGCCCATGCGATGGAGTACTTTCATCATGATTCTTTTGTTCAAGTGGTACTTTTTTATTTGAAATCCGATAATGTGTTTTTGGGTGAAGACATGATGGTCCATATAGTGGACTTTGGTATAGAAAAATTAATGAATGCAACCCGTACTAACTCACTTCAACATTTGGTTTGAAAGAATCCATGGGATAAATTGTCCCAAGTATGACATTTTAGAACATTAATTTTACTTGTTTTTCCTCATCAACAGTTTTTGTGCACAGTGGTAAAGTAAAATATAATGAAGTTTGACTTCAATATGGAGTATGGATTAATTGAGATAGTGTTTACCAAAGTAGATATATATAGTTATGATATTTTTTTTAGTGGAAATGCTTACTAGGAAGCAACCAATTTTTTTTGAGATGACATGTTTTTTCTGGAAATGTAAACTTGCACAAGTGAGTGAAGCTAGTGTTTCCAAACAAAGTGAAGGAAGTATTTCTCTTAAGTATTTTTAGTGAGGTGGATGGAGATGGATTTGTAGAAAATAATGTATACAATTACTTTATGCGCTATGAGTTAGTTTGATTTTTTCAAAACATTAAACCAATGAATGAACAACTATGAAAGATGTGGTAACGATATTGGAGAACCTTAGAAATGATTTGGGGGGGATATGTAGTTGCTTCTAGGAGATTGAGACAAAGCATATCTAATTTCCTTAGAAATACAAATGGAATAAGGAGTAATACACATGAATCAAATGCTCATATTTCTTCTACATTTTAGTTTATGAAAATTACGTTACCATAGTTATTCATGCTATTATTCATACAATGGAATTTTCCATTTAGCTTATACTTGTTGACGTAAACTTTTATTAGTATTTATATCTATGTAATTTAATTATTTTCCTGCAAACCTAGAAATCAACACTTAATTCCTAACAAAGTTAATATATCTATTGATTAAATATGAAATTGGGTTCATAAACATAATAAAATTTAGTGCAACATACCTGGTACCTTAAACGTTTTCTTCTTCACAAGCTTAACAATTATCTATGGTACCACTTTGTAACACACCCAACCCGTAATCCCACATGAGGGCTATGGGGTATCACATTTTATCTAAGAATTTTATCAAACAATTCCCACACATTATCTAATCACCATCGATAAAAACCACATTTTAAAGGGGCGTTTCATTAATTAGTTTATGTGCACTATTTATTTTTCTAAAACCAAAATATTCCATATAGTATATCTTGTAAATTATAGAGGACCAAATTCAAAAATTTCTACCACATATACCTTGAGATATTTTCTCTAAATCCTCCAAGTTTCATAGTTTGGAACATCCAAGAAAGAAAATTATGGCAATAATAACACATTGACAATTTTTGAGGTTTGATTTTAGGAGAATTTAAGAGACCCAACTTCCTCAAGGAATATCTTTGAAAATATAGAGAAAAAAGAACTGAATTATGTTAGAAATTAATTAACAAAGAAATGAAATACACAAAATACAGAAAGACGTAAAACAAGAGAGACACAGATATAGGTAGTTCACCCAATTTGGGCTATGTCAAAGAAGAAACAACCAGTCCTTCCTTTTATATTATCCAACAAAATAAAGAGATACAATCTACAAAAGATCCACTGTAATTTCCTCTTCTGTCTCACATAATGTCCTCTCTCTGTCTTGTTCAACATAATAATACACATTTGCAATACAATTCCTTCATATAAACCGATGGGTTTCCTTTTAGGACAAAAAACCCTAAATTAAACATAACTTCTACCATTAGATCATCTGCTTAATGAACAACCCAGATTGACTATGAAATTACAATATTATACAAGGAAAATTTTCATCTATTTTTAGCTTTGGGGGCGCTGCCCTTGAACCCCCGCCAGGGGGGGATCAAAATATGTAGGAGGCCCCCCATGGACCCTCCAGGCAGCAATAGTGGGTGGTGGGGGGGGGGTGTGCAATTTTCCCCACACCCCACCATCGGGGATTGGGATCCAAACATCACTAAAACATGACCTCTGAATTAGGAAGATAATTAGGCTCCACATCCAACAATCTCCTACTTGGAGATTGATTATATCAACTCCATCGATGCTTCAATTGTTGGACAATTCTTCCACTTTCAACCTGGTTGTTTCTCATCTTCACCATCATACTTGAAGACCAATTGAAACTAAGTAGAATCTCAATTTCTCCCTAGTTACAACTTTTGTTAACATATTTGAAGGATTCTGGCTAGTGTGTATCATTTCCAACTTCAACTGTCCATCTTCCAACACTGACCATATGAAATGGTACTTGAATTGTATATGTTTAGTCTTGGAATGAAATCCTGAGTTCTTTGTAAGATGAAGACACTCTAGTTGTCACTGTATAACCTTCCCATCTCTATCTTCTTTACCAATTCGTCCATAAACCTTTGTAACCAAATAATTTATTTACTAGCCTCTATAGCAGCAACGTACTCTGCTTCCGTTGTTGAAAGTGCAACAATGTTTTACAATTTTGAAACCCAACTAATAGTTATTCCACCTACAGTAACACATACCTTATGGTGCTCCTTCTGTTATCTCTATCACCTGCCATATTTTCGTCAACATATCCTTGTAGAGCAATGTTTAAACCACCAAATCATAATGCTTGATTTATGGTACCTCTCAAATACCTGAGAATCCACTTTACTACCAGCTAATGCTCTTTTCACGGATTGTTCATATACCTGCTTACAACTCCCATTGCATGTGCAATATCAGGCCTTATGGAGACCATTTCATACATTAATCTTCCAACTTTTGATGCATATGGAACTTTACACATATAATCCATCTCTTCTCGAGTCTTGGAACACATCTCCTTACTTAGTTTGAAATGTCTAGCCACAGGTGTACTAACTGTTTTTGTATTCTTCATATTAAATATTCCCAATACCTTTTCTATGTACTCACTCCGATACAATGTTAATTTGTGATTTTTCGTATCTCTAGTTATTCTCATACCAAGGATTTGTTTTGCAGCACCCAAATCCTTCATTGCAAATGAATTTGCCAATTTTCCTTTGAGAAAATTTATTTCCTACATGTTAGACCTTGCACCAAGCATGTCATCTACATATAATACAAATATAATATAGTATAACCTTGTTCAAATATAAACCTTTCAAATTTTAGATACCACTACCTTGGACCCTGTTTTAAGCCATACAAGCTCTTCTTCAATTTTCATACTAACTTCTCCTTCCATTTGACCTCATACCCTTGTGGCTGATGCATGTATATTTCTTCCTCCAAATCCCCATAGATAAAGGTTGTCTTTTCATCTAACTACTCAAGATGTAAATCTTCTGTTGCCAATAGACTTAAAATAGTTTTGATTGAGATCATTTTAACAACAGGAGAAAAAATCTCATCAAATTCTATACATTTATTTTACGCAAACCCCTTCACTACAAGTCTATCCTTATACCTCTATTTACCTCCATCTTAATCCTTCAACTTGTAAACCCATTTATTTTGCAATGTTGTTTTACCTGCAGGAAACTTGACTAAGTCCCAAGTCTGGTTATGCATCAAGGAATCCATCTCTTCTTCCATGGCTTGTTCCCACTTCTTCCTAGTTTCTACCTGCATTTCTTCTTCATATCTTTCTGGTTCACCAGAATCAATCAACAATACACGATATAATGAAAGGTAATATTGTTCATTGGGTCTACTTATTGTGGTATATCTTTTAACAACTCAACTCAACTCTACAATACCGAAATTAACGTAATAAAATTTACGAAAGTCTAAAAATTGCGAAATCTTTGTTAGCCTCATCTTTCTTAAATAATAAATTTAAAAATGTTTTATCAAATCAGTAGTAAATTAAAGCAACTTATATTTATTGATGGGATATTAGATGGTTTACATATCGCTTAGACACAGAGTTCGTGCTTCTATTGGTAATCGATTTTAGTTTTGGACTAACATTAACCCGTTTTCAAATTACCCAAAGTTTCCATTTTATATGATCAAGTTGAATGGGAAACCATTCACACCAAACTTTATAATTATATATGTTTTAACGACAACATCGGAAACCACTTTTCTCAGCAGTGGAAGACTTTTGGAAGACTTCTTTGACTTCTTTTGACACAGGAGGAACGACCTCATGATTCATGCCTTCTCCTTCTAAGTTCACACTATACACGGTACTACGTATTCTTCACGACGCTGAAACACGCAGTTTCTCTCCTTTTTGCCCTTTATAAATACTCACTCACTTCTCCACCTATACTCATTGCAATTCTCCCGTCCCCTCCTCTTTCCATTTTGACAGACGCTGCTATTTCAACTACCATGCCCTCTTTTTCTTTTTCTTTTCATCTGCTCTTTCTCCTCCTCATCTTTTCCTTCCAGGATCTCACTCTTTCCACAATGACCACCAATCCCTGGTGGCATTCAGGAACCTCATTGCCAGTGATCCACATTATTCCCTCACAGATTGGACTCCCGCCAACCCCTTCTGCAACTGGACCGGCGTCACCTGCAACCGCCGCCATCCAAACAGAGTGGCCTCCCTCGACCTCACTGGCATGGATTTGCGCGGTCCCATTTCTCCATCGCTCGGCAATTTGTCGTTTCTCCGCACGCTCATTCTCACAGGCAATGAGCTCACTGGTCATATCCCCAATCAATTGGGACGCCTCTTTTGTTTGAGGGAGCTCAGGTTGGACAACACTGGCTTGGACGGAAATATCCCAACTCAACTCTGTAGTTGCAGAAATTTGACTCTTCTGGCGCTCTCCTTCAACAACCTGACCGGAAATATCCCGAGCGAGTTGGGTTCCCTTCCGCTTTTGCAAGTGCTTGCCTTGGGAGATAACGAGCTGACAGGTACCATTCCCTCTTCCTTGGGAAACCTTTCATCACTGATTGAATTAGGTTTGGAATACAATAGTTTGACCGGTCCTATTCCGAGTCAACTCATCAGCTGCAAAAATTTGACTCTCCTGCTGCTCTCAGATAACCATCTGACCGGAAATATCCCGACTGAGTTGGGTTCCCTCCGGCAATTGCAACGCCTTAACTTGGGACACAATGAGCTGACAGGTACCATTCCCTCTTCCTTGGGTTGCCTCACCCGTTTGCGAGAACTTTCTCTCTCCTTAAATGATTTGTCAGGTCGCATTCCCTCTTCCTCGGGAAACCTTTTGTCACGCCTCCAAGCCTATGGTAGTCTTCCAACCATGCTAGGCGAGGTGCGGCACTACCAATCGTTTTCTTTCACCAATACTTACGATCGTAGACTACGCCTAACATTCCACTTTTCCTACTTAGTTTGTGTTTCGCAACCAAGTATTATTAATGTGCCTTTATACCAATGAACACCCATACACATTCATTAACAACAACATTATACAAGAGAAATGCATAACAGTATAAAGGGAGGGGCAACTCCCTGCAATATGAGTCTACCGGATATCAATATATTATATAATCTTCACTTTTACAATGCACAAGTTAAATCTTGGGAAACCCCAAATTTACACTTAGCCAAATTTCACAACTTCGGCAAACTCGGTCGCCCAGCTCGTCGGCACCTCCGCACGATCACCACATGACTCACCAACCCTTCATTCACCTCGTCGCACCGTCGTGTCATTTGCCCAACTTGGGCGCACCTCCAAGTCGCCACACATGGGCGCCTCCAACCAAGGCACACCTCCGTCCGCAATCTCAACACTCCAACAAGTCTTCGTGCACACTTGCACGATGGGCGAGCACTCACTCGAGTCACCAAGACACCCACGCCAAGTTGTCACACAAATCGGGTGCCACACGTTCACTGTGCACGCCTCACCCGACCACCGGTCGCACCTTCGCCCGCACCTTCATTCACAACAATTCCAACGCTTCTTCGTGCACGACCGCCCAAGAACGGGCACATAAGAACTGCGCCTTCCCTCCTTGCCTTATGCGCACTTAGACCTGCGCTCCTCTCACTTGTGCGAAGATGTCAAGGTCGGATGTGTTTGAGTTGAACGCTCCAAATGCCAACATATATATGGTTCTTTGCATGTGGGTGGGCTGCCCAGCCGACCACCCACACAACGCCTTGCACACCCGTTGAACGCCTTTGCAAAGTTGGCCTCGCCCTCCATCATTGGTTGGCCAACCCCCATCGCAAATGCTCCACACATGGGTATAAGCCATCGCCCACACTTAGTCGCTCACCAAATGTTCGTCGCATATCATCGCAAGGTCGCAACCGTAGCTCGCATAACCGGTCGTCGCACCATCGTGCATTACCGCCCATCGCACAACCGTGTTTGCTCGTGCACATGCCCAGGTCTCCCGGCCCCCAACCGCTTGCACACCCGAGGACCTTACATCCTCCTCCACATGAAATCGTTGTTGTCCTCGACAACATACCATCCTGGTAACCCTCCACCAAGATCATCCATGATGTCAACTCCTCCACATATTGCAATCATCATTGCAACATATGTAGAACTACCAACTCCACCATGTCTCAACTTGGCAACCATCCGTCACCAAGATCACCATACCAAGGTATGCACCCATCGGTATGTCATACACCGGACGTCATCTCAATCCATGATCATCAACCACCATGTCACAATCTCCACATGCTGCTCCATCGTGGAAGGCTGGTCCCTCCATCTCAAGCTACATGCCCACTGCAACATCTCGTGTCGACCTCATCATGTATCGTCCTCATGTGAACTGCTGTCATGATACTCCAACCCAATGCTAACACATCTCTGTACATGCTGGCCCCCATGTCTGAACTAGTCGGGTGATCAGTCCAACTGTCACGCTCAAACCATGAAAATGCACATCCTCATGCCATCATCAGTCATTTCTTAGAAAACCCTATCACATCATCAACTCGATCAAGAATCCATCCATATAAGTAAGCCATGCTCAGGTCCATGAAGTAGTCCTCATCTCCTCTGCATTATATTGTCCATGATGTTTGGTGTCAATGTGATGCATGAAATCAGCCACATCTATCCCAACATCATCCATATGTGTGCCTCCTCCATATGAAGAGACCAACTCATCAATCTTCAACTCTCAGTGTGCCACATCCAGGTCCATGAAGCAACCTCCATCATATCTGCAATGTGCCATCCTCAAGTCTGCCATAGAAACAAGTATACATCTGTCTCATCTATCCATGTGCTGCCCATGATCATAGATCAATCAGCTCCCATGTGTCAAAAGTAGTTGAGTCTCGGCTCAACCCATGCCCAAGTGTTGCCACCAAGGCATCATCATCATTGTGACTCCATCACTCCAAAGTGTCTCATATCGATCCTCCACATCAAGTCACTCTTCCAAGCCACACCCATGCATGTACTTGAAAGTATGCACCTGCATCAAAGTCCCTCACCTCAGCTCCTCAATGCATCAGATCCTCTAAGTCCACCATATATGAAGTCCCAAAAGTCACAACAATCTCATGTCATCATGAGCTCCATAAGCCATCCCCATCCAACATCTCAGCAAGCATACAAGTCTCAGCCCAAAGGTCTCTGCAAGATGCCTCAGCTCTCCATGTAGTAGAAATGCTCCATAGTCTGCTTACAACTCCATCCAAGTCCATGGCTTGTTGTACATAAGTGCACAACCTCTCCATCGGTTCGTACATAAAATATCTCCATGTCACACTAGCAAATCCAACTACACAACATCCCTACTTTGGCACTACTCATTGGATGCCCATAACCGACACCTCTACAAGTGCTCCTACACAATGTCCATGCATAAGACTGCCATGCTCCATGTCTCCAACCTGATGTCCATGACTAAGTTTCCCATGCAACCAAGTAGACCCATCACAACAATTGGTCATCCTCATCCAAGTCTACAATCTTCGGTTTAGTGAAGTCGGTCACCCAATCATATCATCATCATTACAAGTCCCTTCCATCATAGCTCCTCCACCAAAGGTTCCACCAAGACTATCTCTTGGTCTCGGCCATGAGAAGTCCACCCAAGCATCATCATACCTCAAGTGTGTGCCCTCCAATTTGTCCATGAGTCATGCCGGGCACTTAGCCAATTCTCCATATGGCTAAAGCATGACCCAATCCCCCACAATGATCATCATGTTCCACCCTTGTCACGGGCCTTTGTACCTTCTATCACAAGGTCACAAACAACCCCAACAAGTCCTACAAAAATCAACAATCCTTGCCTCTCCATACAAGGTCTCATCATAGACATCCATGGTAAGATGCTCCCTAACATCGACAAACTGGCTTTGCCCTTCCCTGCATACGGTCCATCTACCAAATGCTCAAATGAAACACAAGTATCAATAGTACTTACTTCATCATCATCATCATCATGAGGTTCCTCCATGAGAGTGTCCTCATCCATACATGTCTACAAACTGCACGATCCTGGTCCAACTTGATCAATCTCAAGATCATCCTCCATCACGATCATGTCTGCAACATCCTCAACTATCACGGCTTCCTCTTCCTTGTCGGTACAATCTGCAACTTCACCTTGCTCCATTGTCCATTCAAGTTGAAGAAGCTCATCTTCAACATTCTTTTCCAAGACTGAAAGCTTCTCTTGAATCCGAGTATTCTCTTCTTTCATCTGCTTCAACCTGTATAAGGTAAGCAAGAGCTTCCCTTCACATTCTTCCAAACCTGCCATGCCTTGTCGTTCGTCTTCCCCGGTTTGTACTTCGTTTGGTCCACAGACACCCAAACCGTGTATACCTGCCCACACGCAGTCCCACTTGCCCACCTGACAAGTGCCCAAATCGTATGACCAGAATGTAGTACCGCCTGCCCAACTCTACGACCTTCGGTTCCAACCTTCACCATTCACCAACTTCACCAAGTTCCCTGCAACCATGAACCGGCCCTTGTTCCACTTGTATGCGAAACTAGCTTCCTTCACCTGCAAGTACCTGCTTCCACTGTCACTTCGTCACGAGCAACCTTGCTCCGATACCAACTCCAACCGAGCTCTGATACCAACTCACGATAGTGTAGTGGGATCAGCACTTTATCGTCAAGCCGGTCATCAGCTAGCTCTGATACCAACTGCCACGCCCCCAAGCCTACGGTAGTCTTCCAACCGTGCTAGGCGAGGTGTGGCACTACCAATCGTTTTCTTTTCACCAATACTTACGATCGTAGACTATGCCTAACATTCCACTTTTCCTACTTTGTTTGTGTTTCGCAACCAAGTATTATTAATGTGCCTTTATACCAATGAACACCCATACACATTCATTAACAACAACATTATACAAGAGAAATGCATAACAGTATAAAGGGAGGGGAAACTCCCTGCAATATGAGTTTGCCCGATATCAATATATTATATAATCTTCACTTTTACAATGCACAAGTTAAATCTTGGGAAACCCCAAATTTACACAGCCAAATTTCACAACTTCGGCAAACTCGGTTGCCCATCTCGTCGGCACCTCCACACAATCACCGCACGACTCACCAACCCTTCGTTCACCTCGTCGCACCGTCATGTCGTTTGCCCAACTTGGGCGCGCCTCCAAGTCGCCACACACGGGCGCCTCCAACCAAGGCACACCTCCGTCCATAATCTCAACACTCTAACAAGTCTTCATGCACACTTGCACGATGGGCGGGTGCTCACCAGAGTCGCCAAGACACCCATGCCAAGTCGTCACACAAATCGGGTGCCACACGTTCACCGTGCACGCTCACCCGACCACCTGTCGCACCTTCGCGCACATCTTCGTTCACAACAAGTCCAAGGCTTCTTCGTGCACGACTGCCCAAGAACGGGCGCATAAGAACTGCGCCTTCCCTCCTTGCCTTACGCGCACTTAGACCTGCGCTCCTCTCACTTGTGCAAAGATGTCAAGGTCGAATGTGTTTGAGTTGAACGCTCCAAACGCCAACATATATATGCTCCTTTGCATGTGGGTGGGCTGCCCAGTTGACCGCCCACACAACGCCCTGCACACCCGTTGAACGCCTTTGCAAAGTTGGCCTCACCCTCCATCGTTGGTCGGCCAACCCCCATCGTAAACGCTCCACACATGGGTATAAGCCATCGCCCACACTTAGTCGCTCACCAAATGTTCGTCGCATATCGTCGCAAGGTCGCAACCGCAGCTCGCATAACCGGTCATCGCACTGTCGTGCAGGACCACCTGTCGCACAACCACGTTTGCCCGTGCATGCGCCCGGGTCGCTCAACGCCCAACCGCTTGCACACCCGAGGACCTTACATCCTCCTCCACCTGAAATCGTTGTCATCCTCGACAACATACCATCATGGTAACCATCCACCAAGATCATCCATGATGTCAACTCCTCCACATACTGCAATCATCACTGCAACATATGTAGAACTACCAACTCCACCATGTCTCACCTCAGCAACCATCCGTCACCAAGATCACCATACCAAGGTATGCACCCATCGGTATGTCATACACCGGAAGTCATCTCAATCCATGATCATCAACCACCATGTCACAATCTCCACATGCTGCTCCATCTTGGAAGGTTGGTCCCTCCATCTCAAGCTACATGCTCACTGCAACATCTCATATCAACCTCATCATGTGTCGTCCTCATGTGAACTGCTGTCATGATACTCCAACCCAATGCTAACACATCTTTGTACATGCCGGCCCCCATGTCTGAAATAGTCGGGTGATCAATCCAATTGTCACGCTCAAACCATGAGAATGCACATCCTCATGCCACCATTAGTCGTTTCTCAAAACATCCTATCACATCATCAACTCGATCAAGAATCCATCCATATAAGTAAGACATGCTCAGGTCCATGAAGTAGTCCTCATCTCATCTGCAACATGTTGTCCATGATGTTTGGTGTCAATGTGCTGCATGAAATCAACCACATCTATCCCAACATCATCCATATGTGTGCCTCCTCCATATGAAGATACCAACTCATCAATCTCCAACTCTCAGTGTGCCACATCCAGGTCCATGAAGCAACCTCCATCATATCTGCAATGTGCCATCCTTAAGTCTGCCATAGAAACAAGTATACATCTGTCTCATCTATCCATGTGCTGCCATTGATCATAGATCAATCAGCTCCCATGTGTCAAAAGTAGTTGAGTCTCGGCTCAACCCATGCCCAAGTGTTGCCACCAAGGCATCATCATCGTTGTAACTCCATCACTCCAAAGTGTCTCATATCGATCCTCCACATCAAGTCAATCTTCCAAGCCACACCCATGCATGTACTTGAAAGTATGCACCTGCATCAAAGTCCCTCACCTCAGCTCCTCAATGCATCAGATCCTCTAAGTCCACCATATATGAAGTCCCCAAAAGTCACAACAATCTCATGTCATCATGAGCTCCATAAGCCATCCCCATCCAACATCTCAGCAAGCATACAAGTCTCGGCCCAAAGGTCTCTGCAAGATGCCTCATCTCTCCATGTAGTAGAAATTCTCCATAGTCTGCTCACAACTCCATCCAAGTCCATGGCCTTGTTGTACATAAGTGCACAACCTCTCCATCGGCTCGTACATAAAATATCTCCATGTCACACTAGCAAATACAACTGTACAACATCCCTGCTTTGGCACTACTCATTGGATGCCCATAACTGACACCTCTACAAGTGCTCCTGCACAATGACCCTGCATAAGACTACCATGCTCCATGTCTCCAACCTGATGTCCATGACTAAGTTGCCCATGTAGTCCAACCAAGTAGACCCATCACAACAATCGGTCATCTTCATCCAAGTCTACAATCTTCGGTTTCATGAACTTGGTCACCCAACCATATCATCAGCATTACGAGTCCCTTCCATCATAGCTCCTCCACCAAAGGTTCCACCAAGACTATCTCTTGGTCTCGGCCATGAGAAGTCCACCCAAGCATCATCATACCTCAAGTGTGTGCCCTCCAATCTGTCCATGAGTCATGCCGGGCACTTAGCCAATTATCCATATGGCTAAAGCATGACCCAATCCTCCACAACAATCATCATGTTCCACCCTTGTCACGGGCCTTCTATCACAAGGTCACAAACAACCCCAACAAGTCCTACAACAATCAACAATCCTTGCCTCTCCATACAAGGTCTCATCATAGACATCCATGGTAAGATGCTCCCTAGCATCGACAAACTGGCTTTGCCCTTCCCTGCATACGGTCCATCTACCAAATGCTCAAATGAAACACAAGTATCAATAGTACTTACTTCATCATCATGAGGTTCCTCCATGAGAGTGTCCTCATCCATACATGTCTGCAAACTGCACGATCCTGGTCCAACTTGATCAATCTCAAGCTCATCCTCCATCACGATCATGTCTACAACATCCTCAACTATCACGGCTTCCTTTTCCTTGTCGGTATAATCTGCAACTTCACCTTGCTCCATTGTCCATCCAAGTTGAAGAAGCTCATCTTCAACATTCTTTTCCAAGACTGCAAGCTTCTCTTGAATCCGGGGATTCTCTTCTTTCATCCGCTTCAACCTGTATAAGGTAAGCAAGAGCTTCCCTTCACATTCTTCCAAACCTGCCATGCCTTGTCGTTCGTCTTCCCCGGTTCGTACTTCGTTTGGTCCACAGACACCCAAACTGTGTATACCTGCCCACACGTAGTCCCACTTGCCCACCTCACAAGTGCCCAAATCGTATGAACAGCACGTAGTACTGCCTGCCCAACTCTACGACCTCCGGTTCCAACCTTCACCATTCACCAGCTTCACCAAGTTCCCTGCAACCATGAACCGGCCCTTGTTCCACTTGTATGTGAAACTAGCTTCCTTCACCTGCAAGTACCTGCTTCCACTGTCACTTCGTCACGAGCAACCTTGCTCCGATACCAACTCCAACCGAGCTCTGATACCAACTCACGATAGTGTAGTGGGATCAGCACTTCATCGTCAACCCGGTCATCAGCGAGCTTTGATACCAACTGTCACGCCCCCAAGCCTACGGTAGTCTTCCAACTGTGCTAGGCGAGGTGCGGCACTACCAATCGTTTTCTTTTCACCAATACTTACGATCGTAGACTACGCCTAACATTCCACTTTTCCTACTTAGTTTGTGTTTCACAATCAAGTATTATTAATGTACCTTTATACCAATGAACACCCATACACATTCATTAACAACATCATTATACAAGAGAAATGCATAACAGTATAAAGGGAGGGGCAACTCCCTGCAATATGAGTCTGCCCGATATCAATATATTATATAATCTTCACTTTTACAATGCACAAGTTAAATCTTGGGAATCCCCAAATTTACACTTAGCCAAATTTCACAACTTCGGTAAACTCGATTGCCCAGCTCGTCGGCACCTCCGCACAGTCGCCGCACGACTCACCAACCCTTCGTTCACGTCGTCGCATCGTCATGTCGTTTGCCCAACTTGGGCGCGCCTCCAAGTCACCACACACGAGTGCCTCCAACCAAGGCACACCTCTGTCCGCAATCTCAACACTCCAACAAGTCTTCATGCACACTTGCACGATGGGTGGGCACTCACCCGAGTCGCCAAGACACCCACGCCAAATCGTCGCACAAATCACGTGCCACACGTTCACCGTGCACGCCTCACCCGACCACCGGTCGCACCTTCGCCCGCACCTTCGTTCACAACAAGTCTAATGCTTCTTCGTGCACGACCGCCCAAGAACGGGCGCATAAGAACTGCGCCTTCCCTCCTTGCCTTATGCGCACTTAGACATGCGCTCCTCTCACTTGTGCGAAGATGTCAAGGTCGAATGTGTTTGAGTTGAATGCTCCAAACGCCAACATATATATGCTCCTTTGCATGTGGGTGGGCTTCCCAACCGACCGCCCACACAACGCCCTGCACACCCGTTGAACTCCTTTGCAAAGTCGGCCTCGCCCTCCATCATTGGTCGGCTAACCCCCATCACAAACGCTCCACACATGGGTATAAGCCATCGCCCACACTTAGTCGCTCACCAAATGTTCGTCGCATATCGTTGCAAGGTCACAACTGCAGCTCGCATAACCGGTCGTCGCACCGTTGTGCACGACCACCCGTCGCACAACTGTGTTTGCCCGTGCATGCACCCGGGTCGCTCGGCGCCCAACCGCTTGCACACCCGAGGACCTTACACCTTTCATCGTTGACTGTTTTGAATTTGCAACTAAACAATCTCACCGGTTCTATACCACAAGAATTGGGTAGCCTCACCCGTATGCAAGGACTTTCTCTAGCCTCAAATGATTTTTCAGGTCGCATTCCCACAACTTTGTCAAATATGTTAAACTTGCAATATCTCGATTTAGCTTTAAATCAACTGAGTGGAGAGATTCCAAAGTTTATTGGAAATTTTTCTAACTTAGTACAACTCGGTTTAAGTCATAACAAGCTAAGTGGGATAGTGCCTATAGAGTTGGGTAAGTTATCTTTTCTCGAATTCTTATTTTTGAATAGCAATCAACTAGATAGTGGAAATGCTATAAACATGCATTTTCTTACCGCTCTTACTCATTGTTCTCACTTTAAAGTATTTATGCTTGAACAACAATAAATTAAGTGGTGTTTTGTCATTTACTATAGGTAGATTTTCTAGTAATTTATCTATGCTATTATTATCAAATAATAAAATACAAGGAAACATTCCTCCACATATAGGTAATCTTAGCAGCTTAATCTTATTAAATTTAAGTGAAAATTTTATAAATGGTAATGTTCCACCATTAGGAAAACTTGTAAAAATAGAAAGATTGTATTTAAGTAACAATAATTTAGAAGGAAACATTCTTAATGATTTTGAAAGCTTACAACACCTTGGTCTCTTGGACCTTAGTGGAAATAGTCTCTTTGGAAAGATTCCAAATTCTCTTTCACTCCTTAAACAACTAAGAAGACTCCATCTTCATCACAATAAGTTATCAGGGACCATACCTTCTAGCTTAGGAGATTGTATAAATTTGGAATTGCTTGACCTATCTCACAATAGGCTCTCCGAAAGTATACCACATGAAATTGGGAAATTTTCTAATCTACAGTTCTATTTGAATTTGTCATGGAATTTATTAGAAGGTTCCTTGCCCACCGAGATTGGTAAAATTGCAATGGCTCAAGCTATAGACACTTCTTTCAATCAATTGACTGGGGCAATCCCCCCTGCACTTGGAAGTTGCAATGAGCTACAATTATTTAACTTATCTCACAATTCCTTCCAAGGGTCTATTCCTGAGTCACTTGGAAATTTACAAAGCCTTGCAAGCCTAGACCTCTCTTCCAACAACTTATCAAGTGTAATACCAGTGGTCACACTCAAGAATTTGAAAATGCTTCAAAGCTTGAATTTGTCTTTCAATAATTTCACAGGGGAAATTCTAGGAGGTTTTTTTGCAAATAGAACAATTGTCATGTCCCTAATTGGAAATCCTGGCCTTTGTGGACCGCAACTATTTCAACTGCCTGCATGTCAAACACCAAGACATCATTTTGCACTTGTGAAAAGACTGATACTGCCAGTGAGTGGAGTTTTTGCTTTTATATTATGTTGTTTACTTTTGGGATTCCTTTGGAAAAGAAATATGCCCGTGCAAAACTTTTATTCCTCACAAGCCATTTTGCAAAGGTTGGAGCACAAAAGGATCTCATATCAAGAGCTTCATATAGCAACTAATGGATTTGCCGAGACCAACTTATTAGGAACAGGGAATTTTGGTTCTGTTTATAAAGGAATTTTGAGTGATGGCACACTTGCTAAAGGACAAGGATGAAAAGAGTTTTAAAGCAAAATGTAGCATCTTGCAAAAGGTTCGACATCGAAATCTGGTGAAAATTATAACCTCAAGTTGCAACATTGACTTCAAAGGTTTAGTGTTAAAATCTATGTCTAATGGAAGCCTCGAGAAGCATTTGTATCCTAATACAAATGACAACAATGGTGAAGATGCTTATGAAATGGGACTAAAGACACGATTGGACATTGCAATAGATGTGGCCCATGCCATTGAATATCTCCATCATGATTCTTTTGTGCAGGTAGTTCATTGTGATTTAAAACCCAATAATGTGCTTATTGATGAAGACATGTTGGGACATGTAACTGATTTTGGTATTGCAAGATTAGTTGATGAAACCTCCACCGAGTCACTTACTTCATCGCTTTCTTTGAGAGGATCTATGGGCTATATTGCACCAGGTATGACATTTAGAATGCTAAATGTTTACTTTTCGTTTTTAAATGTCTCATCAACATTTTTATATGGGCCAATAAAGTAAAATTTGATGAATGTTATCATGAATGCATAGTATGGATTCGGTGAGCCAGTGTCTACCAAAGGAGATATTTACAGCTATGGCATTTTGTTATTGGAAATGCTTACCAGGAAACGACCAAATAATGATATGTTCTCTGGAGACTTGAACTTGCACAAGTGGGTAAATCTGGCCTTTCTGAGTAGAGTAAAGGAGGTAATTGATCACAACCTTCTTAGGGAGGTGGATGGAGATGAATTTGAAGAAAATAATGTATTCAATTGCATTTTTTCTTTGATACGGGTTGCTTTGCTTTGTTCAAAAGATTCACCCAGTGAACGACCAACTATGAGAGATGTAGCATCGGTATTGGAGAGGCTCAGAAATGATTTGGGGGCAAATGAAGTTGCTTCTAGGAGATTAAGACAAAGCATATCTAATTTGCTTAGCAATACAAATGCAACAAGGAGTGATGCACATGCATCAAATGCTAATAGTTCTTCTTCATTTTAGTTTGTGAAAATTGCAATACCAGAAGATTTCAATATTGCTATTATTCATACAATGACACTTGGGTTTTTAACTTATAATTATTGAAGTAAATCTCTTTTAGTATTTATATTTATATGCCATTATTGTTAAAAGAAAAAGTGCATGCTTTTGCAACACAATATTATATAAATTGCAACTCGTTTATTTTATTATCCATTCATAATGTCAATATTTTTAGTTTAAAAAATCATTCCACTCTTTGTTTTTCTATAATTGAAAGGCTATGATTATTTAAAAAAAACATCTATGACTTTTAAACACATATTTTAGCTTAATGAATTGATTTTATGAATTATGTTGGAGTTTGATTCTTTTTTAATATTATCTTTAATTGTTCAACTAAATTTTTGTTAATGTTTACGATCTATTTATAATTAATATTAGTGTGAAAATTAAATGCTTTAGTAACACTTTATTAACTAGATGAAAATTTTACATCTTGATGTGATTTATTATTATAAGCCACGATGTCAATATTCATATCCACAAAGTAAGATCCCCTAGGAAAGAAATAGGAAAAAAATCATAGGAAATTAATTGTATTATCCTTGTAGCATAAGTGAATGGATTATTATTATTTTAAATTTAAATATAAGTAATTTGTTTATGTTATTAACAATAGTTTATATATTGAAAATTCATTTAAATGTGATTATTTACTTATTTATTTATTTTCATATAAATCAAATTAATGATACATCAATAAGAAGTATTTTCCTTTAAATATATACTTTGCTCAATATAATAACTTGATGTTGTACTATAACAAACAGAGAAAAAGCCTCGACCCATCCCAAAAAATTCGGTAAGACAAAACCCAGGAATGAAACTGTATATACAATGTATTCCTTAAGCATACAATTTTCATTTACAAATCATGCTAAAAGACATGAAAATTAATATTATGAAACTATGACTTATTATAGATTTTAGTAATTTTGATCTTTTTTAGTTATATTATAACTATACGATCTATAAATTTTCTATCTTCATATATTTTTGCACACATGTTTAAGAGACGTCCTTACCCTTTCAACCTTGGTTGTTTTCAAAGGACTCTTGTTGACCATGTAGATATTTGGCTTCTTGTAGTAAAGTTCTTATATCCTATTCAACACTTCAATTTGATAGTTAATCTTATTGATAAAACAATGAGATATGAAGATTGAGGTATTTTTTCTATGCTCCTATTCTTAAAGTAGAGAGTGATGAAATCTAAGGTTTTATTTTAAGTTGGACTCACTAACTTCAAGTGGATAGAGGTTTGTTAAATATCGTATAAATATGTTATAATTTCAAAATGGAATATCACATAGACTTCATTTCTCAAATTTCTAAGTAGCATGTTCATCGATATGTCATTGAATTTATCTTAAAATGCATTGTTAGGCTCTATTCCAAGTTTAATTAGAACTTATAATCTTATGAGCTTATATCTCTCTGTCAACTCCCTATTAAGGAGAATTCAAAGTACTCTCAAGAATTTGGAAATGCTTCAGTGTTTGAAATTTTCTTTCAATAATATCATGGGGAAAATTCCAAAAGGGTTGTTTTCTCTTCCAAATAGAACAACTCTCATGTCCTTCATTGGAAATCCTAGCCATTTTAGACCACAAGATTTCCAATTACCTATCTCTCAGACAACAAGAGGTCATTTTGTATCTATGAAGGAGTATTATTGCTAATGAGTGGACTACTGCTTTTATATTGTGTTGTCTACTTTTGAGATTCATTTGGAAAGTAAATAAGTGTATACAAAATGTTGATTCTTGAAACGTATTGTCCGAAGGTTAGAGTAGAAAAGAATCCCATATCAAGGGATTCACATAGAAACTAATGGATTTACCAAGGCCAACTTGTTTGCAACAAGGAACTTTGTGATTGATAAGGGAACTTTGATTGATGACACACTTTTTGCTATGAAATTGACTTATAAACACATATTTTAGCTTAATGAATTGATTATATGAATTATGTTGGAGTTTGATTACTTTTTTAATATTATTTTAAATTATTCAACCAAACTTCTATTAGTGTTTATTATCTATTTATAATTAATATTACTGTGAAAATTAAATTCTTTAGTGACATTTTATTAACTAGATGAAAATTTACATCTTGATATGATTTATTATTATTATCTGTGATGTCAATATTCATGTCCATAAAGTAAGAGCCCCTCACGAAAAATCATACAAAACTAATTGTATTATATTTAAAGCATAACTGAATGGATTATTATTTTAATTATAAATATATATATATTTTTATGTTGTTGAAATATTTTTTTTTATGTTCTTAACAATAGTTTAAATGTTGAAATCCCATTTTAATGCGATTTTTTAAAACTTCATATGAATTAAATTAATGAGACATCAACAACAATTCTATTCTTTTAAATATATAATTTGATAAATTTAAATGTAAGTTATATATAATTTGTTTCAATTATCAACAAAAATTTAAAAGTTGAATTTTAATTTTAAATATGATATTTGTTTTTTTTATAAATAAATTAGTGAACCATTAATTGAACTCGATGTTGTGCTATATACAATGTATTTTTTAAGTATACAATTTTGATTTACAAATCATGTTAAATGGATGAAAATTAATATTATGAAACTATGTCTTATTATAATTTTTAGTATTTTTATCCTTTTTAGTTATATTATAACTATAACATCTATAAATTTTCTATCTACATATATTGCTGCACACAAGTTAAAAAAATTTCCTTACCGTTTTCAATGAAGTTTTGTTGACCATGCAGATATTTGGCTTCTTGTAGTATGATTCTTATATCCTAGTCAACACTTCAATTTGGTAGTTAATCTTATTGATAAAACAATGAGATATGGAAATTGATGTTTTTTTTCTATGCCTTATTCATAAAGTAGTGAGTAATGAAATCTAAGCTTTTATGTAGAATTTGCCTCTCTAGCTTCAAGTGGATAGAGGTTTGCTGAATTGTATATATATGTTATTATTTCAAAATGGAAAATCACATATATTTCATTTCTCAAGTTTCTAAGTAGCATGTTCACTGATATGCTCATTGAATTTATATAAAAATACATTATTAGGATCTATTCTAAATTCAATTGGAAATTTATTGTCTTATGAACTTATATCTCTCTTCTAACTCTCTATTAAGGACAATTCCAATTATTCTCAAGAATTTGGAAATGATTCAATATTTGAAATTTTCTTTCAATAATCTCATGGAGAAAATTCCAAAAGTGGAGGGTTTTTTCCAAATAGAATTGTTGTTATGTCCTTCATTGGAAATCCTGGCCTTTTTAGACCACAAACATTCCAATTATCTATGTCTCAAACAACAAGAGGTCATTTTTCATCTATGAAAGAATATTATTGCTAATGAGTGGAGTTATTTCTTTTGTACTATGTTGTCTACTTTTGATATTCATTTGGAAAGGAAATAAGTGTATACAAAATGTTGATTCTTGCAACAAATTATCCAAAGGTTAGAGAAGAAAAGGATCCCATATCAAGAGATTCACATAGCAACAAATGGATTTACCAAAGCCAACTTGTTAGAAATTATTTTTTTTTGTAATTTATAAGGGAACTTTGATTGATGACACACTTATTGCTATGAAAGTTTTGAAATTGCAAAAGAGAAGGTTGAAAAGACCTTTAGAGTAGAATGTAATGTTCTATTAAAGTTTCAACATTGAAATCTAGTGAAAATCATAACTTCATGTTCCCACCTCCATTTTAAAGGATTAGTGTTACAATTTATGTATAACACAGGCTTGGAGAAAAATTTGTATCTTAATAAAAGTGATAACAATGGTGAAGATGCATCTGAATTGGAATTGAAAACAAAACTAGAAATTTCCATAGATCTGGCCCATTCCATGGAATACTTTCAGCATGATTATTTTGTCCAAGTAGTTAATTGTTATTAAAACCCAATAACATGTTTTTGGAGAAGACATGATGGAAAATACAATGGATTTTGGCATTGCAATGTTAATTGATGCTACCCCTATTAACTCACTTTAACACTTGCTTTGAAGGCAACTATGTGATAAATTGTCCCAACTATGACATTTTAGAACATTAATTTTACTTGTTATTTTGCATTAAAAAAATTGTGCACATTGGTCAAGTAAAATTTAACGGAAGTTGACTTCAATGCAAAGAATGGCTTAACTGAGGCAATGTCTACCAAAGTAGATATTTGTAGCTATGAAATTTTTCTATCGGAAATGCATATTAGGAAGCAACCAACTAGTGAAATATATTTTGAAGAACTAAACTTGTGCAAGTGAGTGAAGCGAGTGTTTCCAAACATAGTGAATGTTAGAATTTTGGGTATCTCAGAAGGTATTTTTGATAAGAATACCCACCAAAATTTATTGGTTGGGAAATTCACCCAAAAGTGGGGTTTTAGACCCAAAGTGTGGGTTTAGGACCAAAAGAAAACTAATTATTTATTTTTAAGGGTCAAGAGGCTAAACCCTAAGCCTAGAGGTTTCATAAGTGACCTGAGGAGAAGGATAAATAGAGGAGACCTAAGATGAGGTCTCACACGTTGTATATAAGTGAGATGGACTTCACTTGAACAAGGAAGGGAGTTAAAGGAGAAAACTATACAACCCTAGATGAGGAGGGTTGTAATTAGCAAGAAGGGTCAAGCTTCTTCCCAGGAGGAGGCTAAAGTGGTTCGAATATCTTCGTTGTAGACAAAAGACGTTGGTTAGAGTAGATCAACGTTATGTAGAAATTCCTTGTAGATTCAAATTGCTAAATTAATTTGCTAAAACATTAGACTTGAATATACTCTACTCATGAACGAAAATAATTAAACAATCTCTAAATCATGGAGCATACAAGAGAAATAATTAATTCAACACATTACACAATGATTTCCTGGGGGAAGCCACAACTAAAAACCCCTACTATATGTATATTGCATTAGTCAGAAAATATGAGAATATTACAATGCTTTGCTCAAGCCCGAGCATCCTCTGCACTATCTCTATCTGTCTCACTGCTTCCTAGACAAGCCATGGCCAATACTTAACCATTTTTCTGCTTGGCCAAGTCCCTATTTCCTTGTGTTGTTTCCTTGGGTATTAGACCCCTATTAATTAGGTAAATTCCTCAATTGGAATTGCACAATCCTCATAGGCCTTCCTTTGACTGCATGCACCACATGTATAATTCAAATTATTATACAACTGATAGTACATTGTCCTTGAACTCCAAGATCAACTAGGTAACTCTCAAATCTGACATGCATGAGTTGTTTATGAGTGAGACATCAATTTACTTGTTGATCACGGCAGGAAACACCACACTACTAGATCTCCCACTAGTTCCTCCAATAGTTGGAACTAGTTATCTGACTTTAATTCAGTTAAACTAAATTAATTAATTACAACTCAAGATAAACTCAACCAGGGCTCCTATAATGTAGGAGACACTCTAAATGACTCAAGTTAGACCCTCCACTCGAATTAATTGAGCCAACTAAGTCAAAATTAAAGTAGTTAACTAATATAAGTTGTCATGAGATTTGGAATTACAATTTTATTCCTAATTTAATTCAAGGGCAAAATTAAATTAGGATTTTCTTATTGTTTTTTCAACACTCCCTCTCAACAAGAAAGGGATTATCTGCTAACCTGATCCTGCCTCTATGAAACTCAAATTTGCATCTTAACAAAGGCTTTGTCAAAATATCTGCATCTTGTTCCTCTGTAGAAGTGTACTCCAAAAACATGATTCTCCTATGCAAACAATTTTGTAGATGGTGATATCGGATGTCGATATGATTGGACCAATCATGAAAAATTGGATTCTCATAGAGTTGGATACAACTTTGATTATCATAGTAAATCACTGTAGGATCCATTTGTTGACCAAATCACCCAACAAGGATCTTCCTTGTCCAGATAGCTTCACAAGTTGCTTGAATAGTAACCATGTACTATGCTTCTTGTTGTACCAAGAAACTACTGTTGATTTCCCCTAATGTGCTCTTCTTGTCGGATGGACTCCCTGCCCAATCTGCACCTATGAAGCCTTGAAGCTTCACTCTCTCTGTCCAATTGTACCAAAAACCAATCTAAGTGGTGCCTTTGAGGTATCTTAACACATGTTTAGATGCCTTCCATGAGAGTTTGGTTGGCTTAACCATTTCTTGACTAAGATGGTTAACTGCAAAACATATGTTCGATCGTGTGTTCACCAAATACATAAGTGAACCCACAAGCTGCCTGTAAATAGTAGCCTCCACTACTTCACCTGAAGTAGCACGTTCCTTCCTCCAATTTCCTGCGAGAGGAGTCTCCATGGGTTTGCTACTCTCCATGTGGAACTTCTTCAGTATCTCGTTGGCATACTTTCCCTGAGAGACAAATAATTCCTCATCTCCCTGCATACTTCCATACCAAGGAAATCATGCATGAGCCCCACGTCCTTCATCTCGAATTCTTTTGCAATATCCTATTTGCAATATTTTACCAACTTATCATCCCTTGTTAGAATTAAATCATCGAAATATAATAATATAATAAACAATTTACCTTCAACCAAAATATGGTAAAGGTTCGCATCGACTTCACTTTTGGTGAAGCCCAACCTGGTGAAATAACTTTCAATCCTGGTGTATCAAGCACAAGGTGCTTGTTTCAATCCATACAATGCTTGTTTGAGTTTGCACGCATGTGAGTCTCTTTTGAAGGTATCAAATCCTTTCAATTGCTCATTGTACACCTCTTCCTCAATCACACCATTGAGGAATGTTGTTTTCACATCCATATGATGTATCTTCCATCCCATCTTCGTTGAAAGTGCTAGAATAGATATGATTAAAGAGTACCTTGATACTAGAGCAAAGGTCTCCTCGTAATCAATTCCCTCCACATGAGAGAACCCTCTGGCCAAAAATATGTGCTTGTGTTTCTATACACTCCTATATGATGCTTTCTTTACCTTGTAAAGCCATTTGGAACTCACCACCGACTTGTCTATTGGTCTTGGGACCACTTCCCAAACATTGTTTCTAATAAAGGAGTCATACTCCTCAACCATGGCATCAACCCATATTGGTTTTGGCATTGCTTCCTCAAATGAGGATGGCTCAATATCTACACTCCCACTCATCAGGGCCATGTAGCCAGTGTACCAATATGGTAACCTCCTCTAACTTTGTTGTGATGTGGGTGCTCCCACATTCTTAGATAGCTTGAGGCATATTTTGGCCTCCATTATGGTTTGGATCAGACCAAGGCTCCAACATAGTACCACAGTGCTGGCGGGCCCTCTTCACAACCTAGATTAAGGCTATACCAACCTCATTTTAGGGCTTGAATCCTTCCCTTCTTCATGAAAGAGAATAGATCCTACGTGCATAAATTTTTGGTGGTAAAAATAGCTAGTTCATACATCTTCTAGGGCATTATGCACACATAGAACTTGGTGCCTTTACCTCTTTAACATGGCCAAAACCAAGCCCTACTAGGGAAAAAAATATCCACAAAACTCAACCCTTATCTCAGCACAAACTTAGCCTTCCTTAGCATAGAAAATTAGACCATTAACTTGATTCTCTAAGGTTGTGGCTTCTTCCTGACGTATGGATCTCCCTTAGCTTATCAAAATTGACTCTTGAGATGAGATCGTTAGTGTTTTAGCTCTACCCTTGATCTTTTCTAAGATTTATATTCACAACAACTAACAAAGAACATGGGACAACTTCAACATTGACCTTATATCAGGCCTTAAAACCCCTGACAGTATTGCACCCTTGACGATTTTCATAGAACAAGACTCTCTAGGACCCCTTTAGTAGAAATAGGCCCTCCTAGGAATTTCTTGGAATAAGAGAGCTACATATCTCTTGCACTTAATTGTCTCATGAACCTCACCTTAGGCTCTTTAAATAATTTTCCTTGGGTCACTTAGGAAACCTTCTAGATCTAAGGTTTTCACTTATTTGACCCTTAGAATAAATTATTATTTATTTATTTTGGTCCTAAACCTCATCTTCGGTCCAAATCCCCATTTTGGGTAAATCGCCCAACAAACAACTTATTGTGGGTTATCCTCTCTTGGAAATACCTTCTGAGCTGCCCAAAATATAACACTCCCTCTTAGTGAGGAAGTTATTCCCTTCATGTTTTTAGCTCCATGACTTTCCTTGCATATCCATCACCTCCTCGTACGTTTCATGAATTTCCTTGCGTAGCCATATCCATCCACGTATGTGCCATGACTTCTTTGTATTAGGCATAGTTTTGACTTGCATGGTGCATGAATATTCCTACATGCAACATGAATTTTCCAGTATGATCCTTACCTATCCTTGTAGGATCTATGACTTTCCTTACACCACCATGAATGATCTCCCATGGTTCAGGATTGTCCTTGCATGGGATGAAAACTTCTCAAAATTTCTTGAACCTAATGATTCAAAATTTTATAGGGTAGTTGACAATCCTTTGTAGTGTCCCTCTGAAGCTAGACTCCCTCTTAGTCTACACAACCTTCACTGTCTCACTCTAATTTCTACATGCACTCTGATTCATTGTCCCTTCAAAGTAGGTTTGATACCATGTTGATTTTTCCTTAGCACATTAGAATTAGGTCTATGTCTAAAAACACGATCACAAACATATTGAAATACCACAACTCTTAGCACTTTGCATGGTAGAAATATTTAGCAGTGAATTCAAGTTAGTGCATAGATATATGAGCCTAATGCGCAATTATTTTATTAGTACATTAATAAAAGAATCATGGGGATCCTATACCAACGATCATGGCCCTCAACCTCTAATACAACTAGTATACATAATATACAACTAAGGTTTGTGGTCTACAACATGAGATCTGTAATCTACCCAAAAAAAAGTAGACAAGAACAAACGCATATCTTACTTGCTGAATTAGATCATATAGATAAATCCTTTCTGCACTTTTTGTCCTTGACACCTAGCATATCCTTTTCCTCCTTTAATCAAATGCTCATAAGGGTTCTACTACTCCAAAACCTTTACACTTTTTAGCTCCATGAATCTGGTTTCTCATAGTGAAGTGGCCTATTCTAACCACTATATATCAGCCTCCAGAAATCTGCATTCTTACAGTGACAATGCTCCTCCAATATCATTGTTCATAGGCCCCAAGTATCTACACTCTAATAGAAATTTGATATTTATGTTTGGAAATTACTTAGGGGAGGGGGGTGAATCAATAATTTAAAAAACTTAATTTTTTCTCAACTTAATTTTCTTCTTATGTAGCTAATGGTTTATCTATGTTCTCTATTATTATTGGACTCCTTTTGCATTTGTCAGAGAGAGAAATTTGTAGATATACTTATCACAAATTCAAGAACACTCATAGAACATTCAAGAACCAACACATGAAAACACCATATATAAGGGGAAACCCTGAAGGGAGAAAACCACAAATTTTAGGTTGAAAGTGATATGAAGGAAAGTTAATACTCCTTATTACATCATATTTTTGTAGGATCCAACATACAAGAGGCTCCTACCTCAAAGGGAGCTCTAACAACCACAAATTTTCTGTAGGCTACAACCCATAGGAGGCTCCCACCTCAACTAGATACAACCTATATTTTACCAAGCTACAACATAGAAAGTGACTGCAATATCTCAATCACAATATCAAGTCAAAAGCATTGGTCACCTAATATACAATTTTGTTTTCAAGTCTACTGCAAATCTTCATTGCTTCTCCTCTTCAACTATGTTCCTCTTTTGTCACCGCTCATCAACTTTCTCATGCAGATTGCTTCACTTCAAAAGTTCTCTTTGTTAATTTTTGCAACTGAAATCAAATTCCACCTTGGACGACTCAGATGATTGAGATGACAATTGCATTAGATTCCTCCTTTCAAGAGGACCAAAATCAACCTAAATATCACCTTATTTTGATAAGCAAAAGTTAGGTTTTGAATTTATTTATTCACTCATGTATATTGGGTTAGGTTGGCCCTAAGCACATGTTCATTTGGACAGGTCGACCTCAACCCCAAGTGGGTCCTCATGAAATCCTTTAAATAGAATATACCTCAAGCTCATTTGGACACATTGATCAAACCATATTATTTTCTCTTATTGTCTTGGTTCACATAGGTATGATGGAGGAAAGCTCGTGCAAATGGTTTGAAACTCTAGGGTTGAAGCTCACACTCATCTAGGGTTTTATGGATCTCAGACACTAACATGTAACTAAGTATTTTTGTCTCTGGATGTGAGAACGGTATGGTCTTGACAACATATAGGGAGCCTTGGATGCTAGCACATAGTGTTCATTGGAGCGTTTGGGAGGCTAGGATTTTTGCTACTTAGTTTGGTCCCTGGACACACGCACAGTATGGTCCTGAGAGCATTCGAGCTTCCATAGATTCTCACACAGAATCCTTATGAGAGCGTCCAGGGTTGAGGCAGATCTGGGAAATTTTTACCCCAGACACCCTCATCCATTTTACGTGGGAGCGTCCATATTTATTCTGGAAAAGTCTTCTAGTTCTATATAGAGCGTCTAGGACTACTAGACGCTCACACAGCCCCTCCTCCCTTCCTCTGGGACTCAAAGACGATATTTCAGTATTCCGAAGATTCCACTCAGTGAAAGTAGTGTTCAATAGTGTTCAACACAGTGACAACAATATCTAGCATTTGACTACAGTTAATGACAACACACTACATTCCTCATAATCATGGTTGTGATTATAAGCATGATTAGATATGTTTCATGGATATCATAGTTGTTTTGTTGCATAGATAAATTTATGGATCCTTGTACTCTCTTTTGTTGAATCATTTGATGATGATCTAAGAAGAATAATATTTTCAAGGGCTTTCCCCATAGTGGGTTTTTTCCCTGGTCTCGGACCAATCCTGATGTCTCTATTTGTTTGTATGTTTTTCTTCTATTGTTCCTTTATGTTCCGCTGCACTGATGATGATGTTGTTCTTTCTATATAATTGTATATGTTGATGAATAATGGTGTAGATTTCTGAATAATGTATTGATGATATGGGGTGAGCTTGATGTATTAATGAAGAAATGCAATTATCAAAGCAAAGAACAATGTAGCCCTATGAAAATTAACATGGTATCAGAGTTGGGCAGAAGAAAAGCCATGGAGATCACCATGATGATGACACCTTTGATGGAAGCAAGAAGAGGATGGTTGAGACCTAAAAGAATTCTAGGGTTTGAAGAAAAACCTAGGCAACTTGATTATTAGGGTTTGATGTATATTATAAGGTTAAGGTTGGAGAGAGAACCCTGGTTTATGGAAAAAATATGAGATATGGAACCTAGCTGGTCAATGTGAAGATACTCAAGCACTTGTGAAAGATTTGATGGGATAATCCCTAGAAGGCCTGGTTGGATAATTGAATGCAACATTGGTGTATGGACCATGGACACTGGTGACTCTTGAAGATTGGTTCAAGAGGGAGAGGATCACCTCTCATTGAAGATAAGTATTTCTTGACTTATGATGCCTCTTAATTTTGTTTAGATTTATGGATCTAATCATTATAATCATTGTTTATACTTCCTACATATGTATTTGAGTATATGGATGTTTCTAACCTCCTTGATGAGATAGATACTTCTTGAGGATTATTTGAATAGTTGCAATAAGCATGGTAACTTGATGTTAGAGGTATATTATGGATCTAATCATTATAATCATTGTTTATACTTCCTACATATGTATTTGAGTATATCGATGTTTCTAACCTCCTTGATGAGATAGATACTTCTTGAGGATTATTTGAATTAGGTGATCATGATAAGCATGGTAACCTTGATGTTAGAGGTATAACTATGAGATTGATATTCTATATCTCTTACTACTTTTGGTCATGTCTTGATAGCATATGGTAAAGCTGAATTCCCTAACTTGAGCAAGTGCCTTGACAAAAAGTGTTATTATGTTCATAACCTTTGAGATATGATGTTGCATCTATCTATTGCTTTGAGTCTAACCTTTGATGAAAGATTGATGTCATGATGCTAATAGCCATGATAGATATATGTTTATGCTCTAATAGATTTGCCATTGCTTGACTCTAATAGAGACAGGTTGATGATATGAATGAAGATGAATGAAGTAGATTCCTAGTCAAAGGGAGAATCTCTTCTCAAGATTCTTACTCTATTACTATTTTCATTATGTACTGTTGAATCATGATTTATGTGCATCTGACATTACTTTTCTGCAACAAAGTCTCAGATTTGAAGCTTGTATAGAAATTAGGGTTCCTGCTCCAGACACATGCATAGAAATGGGAAATCTCGTCCCTAGACGCACGCATGCAAAGGACCAGATAGCATCCAAGCATCTAACCTGAAGGGAGTGTCCAGGGGTTTGACTACATTTTACCATCATATGAAGCTTTCTGAAGCTGTCTGAACTCTAAATCAAGGTGTCTCTGACATATTCTGCCACTGTAGTCTGATTTTTGAAGTTGTTGAGTTAAATTGTTGATCACATAAACATGAAGTATTGTGCATGAAAACAGTTGTTCACCTAAAAGATGCTAGTACCACAGATGTGTTCTAGATAACAACAAGATATGCAAGCAGAAAAAGCTTGAATGTTTTCCATAACATGAACATGCAGATCGAAATTGTGTTTGCAGGTGATCGGGACATATATGTATATATGTCACTATGTTTGTGCTACAAGAGGTTGGCATGATTTGGTGTATTGATATAGATGAACAATGTTTTGTCATGATGCTTGAAAGCAACTTTGAATTGATGATTGAAATTTGGACTTGACCTAATGTCGAATGATTTGATCTGACGATTGTTGATTTGGCTTGATGTCTATGCTATGTCGGCATAATGACTTATGTGGGTATTCAGAAAAATGATTTTGTATTGGCATCCTTGTTCCTAGCACAATGTTTGAGGTACTGATAGTTGTGATTCAACATGAAATTGAAACATGCATGACTCATCCTTGGTGTATGCATTTGCACCTACTGACAAAAATGACTTATGAAAATGACCTGATGAAGTTTGGATTGATATTGCATGGTTGGTTACAACCTGTTGGCACTATAATTAAATGTGGTCAATATCTGATATGAGCTCCACCTATATCTCAGTTGAAAGAATTGATATTGTGATGTTGATGACTTTGATATTGGTTGTGATCTGTCTTCTAAACTTTGATACGCTGACTTTGTTGATGTGATCGTACAACATTGATTTATGTAAGGCTGATTATGTTGGCTTAACAAGGCATTATGCTTAGAGCATTGCATGAAGAAAAATCCCTAATCCAGATATGTCTATATTTGACATTTATCTGATGAAGTAAGGATGATGAGTTCCAAGGTATAATGGCTTTGATTTTTATTATGATTTTGGCCTTATATCCTGATGATCTACTCTTGATAGGTGATGATCCTTTGATGATCTAAATCAAAGGGAGATGGCTTCCGAAGCTCAAAATGATGTATCATGGCATGATGAATAGATTTCTTGAATTTGGAAAATAAATATTGCAAATCTATTGGAAAATTTTTTGAATAATGAGAATGCAAATCCTTGGATACTCTGATTTGAAGTTCAATATGTTTTTGAACTTGACATGGCATCCATCAGTTGATTGAAGCATTGATGTTATATTTCAAAAATCCATATCTAAATGTATGGTGTTCATAGAACTTGAATAAATTCATCAGTGAGCCGCTTCATTCACATAGAGTTTCCACCGAGCATCCTTTGAAATATCTTCATGAGATATTCTATTTTTGAGGCTGAGATATTTCTCCTATGATATGTGACTTCATGGATGTATTGTTGTTGATTTGGATGCTTCTTTAGTATGAGATCTGCCATGATATCTTGGATGAGAGGTTCATATACGATTGAGGATGAGTACGATGTTGCTAGAATGGATAGTTGTGAGGAAGGATGAAGAAGCTCCTTAGAGAGTTGTCTAAGAATGATCTAGATATGGCATAGAGTGAGATAAGATTGAAAAAAAATCCCATATTTATAGTTGGGACCGAGATAATCTCATATATTGAGACAGTGTAGTTCTTCAAAACAAGCTCAGGATTGTTGTTGGCACCTCCTTGAGAGGGAGGATGATTATGGTATCCTTTTGTGATTTATATTATTATATATGTTCTGACATGATATTTGATTTGATGTCTTGTATGAACAAGAAACAAATTCTATTGAGACAAGAAGATACTAGATTTTAGTATGATGAGAGCAACACTGATCGAGGAAACTAAGCCAACTCTTCCTCCCTGTCTGATCTCCTAGGGTGAGGAATTGAGATAGAGGACTCGTGGGGTTGAGGGAACTCTGGACAATAGGGTATGATACCTATCTATTACCCATAGGGTTGAAGATTTTTCTCCCCTATCTTCATAGGGTGGTAGAATGCTGCTCCCATGTCTAGGCTTTACAAAGTATACCCTAGTTGGCATCATACCTGTTATCACCCAAAGAAACTCTCCTAGGTTGTAGCTCGGAGATGCTCGGGAACATTACAAACTCAAATTGATGTTGGAAATGGATGAATGGAAGGAATGATGCTTGTTCAAGCCAGATAACCACTTCTACTATGCTTAACTCCAGACATGCGTGAACACCCCTAGGCTACAAGGCTTTAGACCACCAATCACTCACAGTTTAAATATTGGGTGAATATGGAGAATATTGACCACACCAGCAGATGCAGAAGACCTTGTGATGGCTGGCTACAACCAGTAAAGAGGTCTGCAAATCTAATTCCCTAAGGCACATATAGGATGACAGCTCTCTGGCATTAGGTGAAAAGAAACCTGAAGAACACATCCACTGATACATACAAGATTTTAACATAGAGGTAGGATGACAACTCCTCTAATGCTAAACATCAAGAGTTCAGGAAAACTGCATAACAGGCACAACCTAGAACAAAATAGAAATGGAAAGTGAGCAATTAACAGCAAAAGAAACTTGTATTAGCTGAAAATGAAGACGAGACACTGCAAGTATCAAAGCAGTTAAAATCTCCAGAAGTTGAACTTCACATCAATACAACAACCATCAACCCTGATTACATCTGGTTTCTTGGTATATATAGAGTTTGAATACAAAGGCACTTGGCCATTCTAAGTATGAAGGGGTCATAATTGACCACCAACCGCTTTAACTATCTGGCAGATTGCTGAGTGCGGTTGCTTGCTGTATCGGATGAATTTGATCTCCTCGGGTGCTCTGCCGTCCTCTGAAGTGGTTGGAGTGTTGTATGGAATAGAGTCCCATAACTGCTAAATACATTTGCTTGATCGAGCTCTGTCCTTTTTCTTCTCGGCCTTACTGTCTCTTGAATGCGGTTGTTGAGGAACTACTGCAATCAGTACCGGAGACTGGTTATCTTTGTCCTTCAGAAGCACAGAACAATCAAAGGTCACGTACTGCATGGCAGGTGGACGAATTGTCAGAGGAACAAGGTTGGCCATTGGATTGAGCAGATGGATGGCAGGTATGGCTTAGCAGAAGGTATCGGGAGGAAACGGGCAAGACATTCATGAGTCGTTGGATCTCGGGTAGGCAGATCCAACGGTCATCGAGCGGAGGAGATGCATGAGGGTTAATGGCTGAGGAAAGCGGTTTCGACAGTCGGTGGAATTGATCCCACCGCCGTGGACCATTGGGTGGTAAAGGTACAGGGGGGCGTGATTCCATTCAATCAGTGACACATGGCGGTGGGGTACGAGCGAAACCACTTTTCATCATGAGTTATCGCGCCATTGGTTTGCGGATGTGGGAGGAGCGAATGTCGTCTGATCGCAGCGAGGATGATCGGATGGTGGAAGAAATAAATGGGCGAGTTGTTCATTGAATGCGGCGAGGACCGTTAGATCGGGGTGTGGTGATCAATGGTTGTGATCAAAAGGCAACAATGGGTAACGGAGGCACGGGGTCATGTGGGAGAGGTGTTATGAGGTTTAAACTTAGTGCTCGAGCTTAAGAGAAAAAGTTCCTTTACGTGATTTTTAACAAGAGACCCAGGAAATGGAGTTGAAAGACGAGGATGAGTGAGGTGAAGGGAAGGCCGAGCATAACTGGTACAAGCCTCTTTTGAGCAAAACCGAGGACCGACCTTACTTCAGCTCCTTGAATAATGACAACATGTAGCAGAGCTAACACTGGCTCCTTCTGGGGATGAGATCCTCCCTGTGAGGTCTCAAGAACTTGCAGATCAATGCCTTTCCTGTGAAAATGAATTAGCAAAATTTCCTAGTGTTCTATTGGGCATGGAGTCTAACTGAGCTTACACTAAAACTGATAAAACAACATATTTACAATTTTAAGGCCAAAAGACCTTAAATAACATAAATTTTCAGAAAACGCCCATTAACTGGGCCATCAAAAACTATCTCCCCTTCCGTACTTTGCAGTATGAAGGTATTGTTCCCTTGAATATGAGAAATGATAAAAGGCCTTGTCCAGAAAGCATGAAACTTCACATGGTTTCCTTTCTTCTCTTTCAGTGCATCCCACTTCAGAACCAAGTCTCTCACCTAAAAGTTATCTGATTTTGTCCTCTTGTCAAAAACATCCTTGATCTTCTTCTGATGTGCTGCAGACTTTTCAACAAGCTGTTCTCTGATTTGGTGAACCTCTGCTAAATCAGTGATCCTTTTTGCCATGTATTCTTCCTCATTCTGTTCTTCTTGTAAGAACTTTGCCACAGGGAGGATCAACTGAATTGGAAATACAGCCTCAGTGCCATATACCAGCTTGAATGGAGAATTCCCTGTGGATTTCTTGGTGGTCACTCTGTCAGCCCACAATGCATACTTGAGTTTAGAGTCCCAATTCTTTTTGTTGTCTTCCAACAGCTTTTTAATTATCCTTATCAAGCTTTTGTTTGAAGATTCTGCTAGACCATTGCCTTGAGGATAGTATGAGGTGGAATGAACCAGCTTAATGCCCATTGAGTCACACATATCCACCAATTCTTTTGCCCTGAAGGCTACTGCATTGTCTATGACTAATTTATATGGACAACCAAATCTGGTTAAGATATGATCTGTCAAAAACTTCATGACCACATGATGATCAGCCTTTCTGGTAGGGATGGCCTCAATCCATTTAGTGAAATAGTCAGTGGCTACTAAGATCCATCTGTGCTGGCCACTAGAATGTGGATTGATCTCTCCAATGAAATCTAGGCCCCACTACTGAAAAGGGGCACTAGCATGTATAGGCTTTAAGGGTAGGGACTTCAATTACTGTTTCCCTTCAAATCTTTGGTAGCTGTCACAAGATTTAACAAATGAAATGACATCAGCAAACAAGGTGGGCCAATAATACCCAGCTCTGAGGATTTTGTGGTCTGTAGTTTTCCAATAGTGATGTCCTCCACACATGCTGGAATGGAACTGCTGCATGATTTTAATGGATTGTTCTTTGTCCAGGCACCTCAAAAGCATTCCAGAGGGGTCCCTCCAATAGAGAAAATTTTCATGGATGCACTATTTTGCTACCCTGAGCTTAACAGTTCTGGCTTGGCTTGCACTAAAGCCCGGAGGCGTTTCTAGCTTCAACAAGAATTGGGCGATTGTAGAGTACCAATCACAAGAAGCTATATTTTCTGCCAATGACTGATTTTTTCCTTGTTCAGCTGTTTCTTCTTCTGCTTGACCATTTTTTGCATCTGTTCTTATGAGATTTATGTCTAGTGTTCTACAATTTTCTTCAGCCATTAGTCTAGCAAGGCCCTGACCTATAACAAGCTTGGTGGGCTTCAATTCTATATTAAATACAATTAACTTTGCAATCCATTTAGCCCTTCTTCCATCAGCATCAGGCTGTGTTAGGACGTCTTTTATTGAAGCAGAGGGCACATATGCAATTATCTTGGAGTGAAAAATATAAATTCTGAAAGCTTTCAAAGACTTTATAAGAGCATATGCCTGTTTCTCAATGATATCGTACTTTAGCTCAACGTCTCTCAAGGTTTTGTTGAAAAATGCCACTGGATGCTCTGAACCTTCTTCATCTGCTTGCAATAAAACTGTTGCCAGGGTGTCATCAGAGGCAAATGAAAATATATGGAACTCCTTGCTGTAATCTACACTGCTTAACGTAGGAGCTTCCATAATAGCTTTCTTAATGGACTCAAAGGATCTTCTTGTTGAATCAGTCCACTTGATCTCTGACCCCTTTTTCAACATGGAGGTAATATGCTTTACAAGTTCTACAAAATTTGGGATAAACTTTCTCACAAAATTTATTTTGCCCAGAAAGGACTGGATATCCTTCTTTGATCTCGGGACAGACAAAGTCTGTATTTCTCTTACTCTTTCTGGCTCAATTTTGACACCTGCAGCAGAAACAACATGTCTCAACAACTTGCCTTCTTCTAAAGAAAACTGTGATTTTTTAGGATTGACTGAAATCCCAAACCTTCTGCACTTCAGGAACACCCTTTTCAAATGCTGCAAATGGTCATGATGACTGCTGGAGTATATTGTTATATCATCTAGGTAGATAAGGACAAACTTATCCTTCTCTCCTACAAATGCTATATCCATAGCTCTCTGAAAGGTGGCTCTAGCATTCATCAGCCCAAAAGGCATCTTGGAATACATAAAAGTGCCCCAAGGAGTGGTGAATGCAGTCTTCCCCTGGTCATCTGGATGTACAACAACCTGATTATACCCTGAAAATCCATCTAAGAAAGACATCACTTTGGCCCCTGAGACCTTCTGTAGTAAATGCTCCATCTTGGGTAGAGGATAATTGTCTTTCTTAGAGCATTTGTTTAAGTTTCTGAAATCAACAAAGAGTCTGATTTCTCCAATTTTCTTCCTTACCACAACCAAATTGGCTACCCATTTTGAATATCTGAGAGGGACTATGATTGGCAGCCAGTAATTTCTTGATTTCTTTTTCAATCAGAGGAAGGAGCAAAGGATTTATTGGTCTCAGATTCTTCTTAAAAGGGATGGTGTCTTTCTCTAAAGGGATTTTATGCTGGATGATCTCTTTGTCATATGTTTTCAGGTCACTATATACCTAGGCAAAAACATCAGCAAATTACTTCATTAAATTGCAGTATTCAGAACTCTGGGTAGCGGATAGATGGGTGGACAGATTTATGTATCTTGGCTGCTCTGGACTCCCTATATTGTGCTTACAGACTATAGATTGGTCTTCTCTTTGGGCAGCCTTGTAAGGCACATCATTCTGGTCAAACAACTTTTCTAAAGGAACTAGACCCTTAGGTATACGATTGTTGGGCAGTTGGACAATGCTATCTTTGCCAATTTTGTTTCTAAGCTGGAACTGAGGATTTTCTTCCAAGACTTCATTCTCTTGGTCAATTTTCATTTCAGAGAACTCATCAATGACTTGCGGAAACCTATTTACTTCATCATCATCTTCAAAAACTTTCCAATGCTAGACATTATCAGGAAAGGATGGCCTATATTTCATTTGGACTTCATAAACTAGTGTGGGAGGCATGGGAGGAATAAACATGCTAGCAGACATAGCAAGGGAATAAACAAGCTGATTGTTAACTATGGGAATATATGAGATACAAAAATTATCAAAAGAATCTTTGAGTCTCCATACCTCATCTCTGTATGCTTTCAACCTTGGGTGCTTTGCCTGAAATGTTCTGTTCACTTGTTGAATGATAAGATCAACATATCCAAACACCCTTATATTTCTGATTCCTCTATCTTTTGCTCCGTTAAGGCCCAATATCAGAGCCTCATACTCTGCTACATTGTTTGTGACTTGAAAAGCCAACTTAAAAGACAGATATGTTCTTTCTTGCTTTGGAGATATCAGCACCACCCCTGCTCCTGTAGTCTCCCTGGAACATGCTCCATCAAATAACATCTCCCAAACCTGACTTCCTTGCTCTCCCTCGGCCTGAACTATTGGTTTCCTGATCTGCATTGAGGCCGTCTGGGATTCTTCAATTTAGAGGATACATGCTCCAAAATTAGTGTCAACAGCATAAATGGGATGATTGAAAGGATTCTTCTCATCACTGATGATGTAGGCCAGTTTTGCTTCTCTGTACAATCTCCTGCTTTCTCCTCCAAAAACTAGGATAGTGGCATAAGATAGATCATTCTGTAATGTCCCACCTAGTCTCTTAATCCACCCTCTAGACAACAGCGTGCCAAACTTGGGAGGGACATCTGCTACCACAATATCGATCATCATACTCTTCGTGGGAAGCTGAGTTAGGGTAATAGCTAAATCTTTGATCAATCCCAGACATTTCACCTTTCTTGAATCAAAGGAGAATATATCATGATATGGTCTGGTGATATCAAGGCCTAACTCTTCCATGACAACTTTAGGCATCAGATTGTGGCTAGCCCCCATGTCTAGTAGGCAATTGTGGAGGGTTTTGTCATGAATGGTCAAGGAGACGTAAAATGATGGAGAATTATCATCAACATGCGTAGTCATTGGGCTAAGCACAACTGCAGGCTTATCATCTTGCAAATTGATAGAGTCGGTGGGGGCTTGAATGGCTTTCATTCAAGAGCATCGAGGATAGGCTTCCTAAACACTTCACTCTTTGCAATTTCTAACAGAGGTACAGATATTTTTAACTTCTGGACTTCTGATTCAAAGCTAAAAGGGGAAGGGGACTTGTCAGGAACTCTTACCTCTTGAGCTGGTGCCTTGAGGATGACTGGATCAGCTACTGGTCTCTTCAGTCTGATATTCTATGGCTTTGTTGGGACAACAGCTCTTTGGGCAAGATTCTCCTTGACATTGTTTGCTTTTGACCTCAGGTTGTATCTTTGCTGCTCATCAGTTTGCAGAACAGCCTCTCTGTCCCACCTTTGACTGTTTTGGTCCTACAACAATGATTCCTCATAGGCAACCAATGTAAAAAAGGCAGCACTACCTTTATCTTCCATGCAATGAATTTCATCCTCTTCTTCAAACTGTTCCTCCTCCATGACTACATTTTGAAAAGGAGCCTTAACCCTTTTTTCTTCATTTGCTTCTTTACCCCTCTGAATGACCTGCAATTGTTCATTTTCTCTTCTGAATGGATTTGGATTCCTTGGAACAAATGTGCTTGGAAGCCTTGCCTTTCCAGAGCTTTGCTCAACCTTTAGCTTAGATATCTCAACAGCCAATGACTCTATCATTCTAGTCATTTTGTCTAACTTCGGTTCTGAAGATGAAGTAGAGGAAGAAGAAGCCTCACCTCTCTGCCTCCTTCTTTCAGCATGAATTTTAAGCTTTTCTGCGGCCATAATATTAGATTCTACTTCTAGGGCTGCATCCTGCATATCAGCTAGAGTGGCACATCTTCTTTCTCTTAAGAGTAGGTAGAAAACAGAGTCAAAGGCATTGGTATAGGTGAGTTTGGCAGAGGTGGGAGTAGTCTTTACTTCAGCTGGTATCTTATTATACATATGGTTAAATCTCTTATTAAAATCAGGCAATGATTCCCCATTTTCCCTCTTCAGGTTACCAAACTCAGTATGATAGTATAGCGGGTCTTTCTTATCCCCCCAATGATTCAAAAATGCATCATCTAAGGCTTCAATGTTTGTTATAGACCTAGGGGTTAATTATCTGAATCACTTTCTAGCCTCTCCATCAAGGCTCTAGACAAAAACTCTCATCCATACATCATCTTCACTGATGTCTAAGTTATCAGCATAACTATAAAAAGACTCAAGGTGTTCTTCAGTTGTTACTCCCTCTGTACCAGTGAATTTAGGCATATATTTTTGATATTCCCCTGCAAGCACGGCATTCAAAGGAACAGTCAAGACCAGGGGTCCATACCTAGCAGCTATGATTCTTTCCATCTTCATGGGTGCTTGTTGGCCTGCCATGACTGGGATAGATGGAAGGATACTGGCAGATTGGATGGTAGGGAGCAATGAAATAGATGACAGAGACAAAGGAATATGATGGACTGTATGGGAGACTTTCTTTGGATTGAGATCCAAAGGGGAACTAAATGAACAAGGA
>APFE031065901.1:0-20493 GCA_000404065.3 Pinus taeda
TATGATGGACCTAGGATATTATTTTAAAATTGAATGAGTTCGTTTTTGGATATTTATATACATTTATTAATATACAAGTACATTCAGTTAAATTAACCAATGAATTCTTTTAGTATATAAATTACATGATTTGACTAATTTCTAAAAATAATAATAATTAATTGGTTTGACTAAGGTCTTTAGGTTAGAATTAGCCGTTGGAAATATAGCCGTTGGAGTCTCTGCACATACTATTTAACAAGCTAAGCTGGAATAGTTCTTCAACTTGTCCTGACGATGAACCACACTAGTTGGTTCGAAACGCCTCGACAAAAGAATATCTATGTGATTTCGCCGAAAATCTTCTAAACAAAGAAGAAGCAGGGAAGCTCTATCAAGAAGGAGAGGAAATCAAACGCAAGACTCATTTTGGTCTTCTTGGTTCTCCTCTCATCTATTTTCATAAAATGAAACAATAGCAGACTTTGATTGTTTGTTTCTAAGATAGCCACCCATCTTAGTGGGAATAGCAGCATCCGAGTGGACACTATTCTCGGATAACATGGAGATTGTTGAGATTTTCTGTTAATTAAATTTGGAAAAAATCTCATGAATGTGACAATAATAGGATTTGTTGCTAAATTAGCTCCATTTATTCTTGAAGAGGAGTTATTGCATCCTATATTTGTTGTGAGAGAATTTATGATTCAGTTTTCTACTCCACTATAAAAATGTAAGCACGTAGAGGATATTTGTGCTGAGAGTGTGTGAGGAATTATGTTGTTGTAATCTCCTGCTGAGTAATAAGATTGCCGATGCCTTTGTTTGGTGGATGTAGCCCAGATTAGTTGGGTGAACCACGTTAAAATCTTTGTGTTTTTATGTTTGTTTGTGCTGTGTATGCTTCTTTAGTTTCCGCTGTGAGATTGTTTGCTCCTACAAGAAAAATTTATTTTGGAATTTTTTTGATGTAAAATTTAATTGTTTATTGATGCTTGTAACACACCAACGCAATGCTTATGATTGGTCAAATATTAATATAATATATTTTATAATTTTAATGTAACATTATAAAGTTTAGTTATTGATTTTTGATGGCGAAATTGTTGGCCCTTTCCCCATCAAATGTATACAGTTAGTTTTCCACTCAAAATGTTGGTACGATGTCTTTCAAAAAAAAATTAATATTACATATACCATTTGGGTTTTCATACTTTTAGAAAAATAAAATTGGTATATAATATTATTAACAAATAATAATGATATATTTCACTTTAATATTTTCTACAGGGATGAAATTTGATTTTGATGGATAAATTATTGGCCCTTTCATCCATCAAACGTACAAAGTAAAGAAAACTTCTTAATATATTAAAAATGTGTCCATTCTACTGAGTCAACTCTCCTGATTGTCAAATGTGTGGGGCATCCGTGTTACAGTACAAAGTAAAACATCCTTGAAACTGCCATGTCAATTTTTTCAATTTCTTTATTTATTTGAAATTTGTACGTACCATTGAAGGAACCAAGAAGCTGGCATCCACTCTTTTAAGTCACGTTCACACTGGATAGTGCGAGTAAATATCCTTGAATTTATCTATTTCTTTGTAATTTAAATTATTATTAATGATAATAAGAAACTGATGGTGATTTTTTTATTTTTTTTTTTAATTTGTATATTTTAATTTGTAATTTGTATGTATCATTGAATTATTAATGATAATAAACAGAACCACTTGTCGCAACATTCAGCGTTTAATGACATCACCACTTGAGAAAAGAAGAGGAAACCGTTGAGCCACGCTTTATATACCTTTGCAAGGAGACGATGATATCATAACAGACTGAAGTGTATATTTCTTTTTCCACAGAGATTGGTGAAAACATAAACTTCCCTCTTTTCTTTTCATTGTATTTTGAAATGGGTTTCTTAAATCCTCAAAGTGGGCAGAGAAATCGATGCATGTTGATGATCCAGGTGTTCGCTGTACAGTTAGTTGGTTTGTTGGCATGCTTAGCAAATACTGCTTTAGCTCAATTTGAAGTAGGTGAAGCGGTGACAGCTTCCGCTAGTTTGCCTGACGTGGCGATAACCTGCGTAGGAAATCTTGCAGTCTTCTTCTCATGTTTATTGAGGGGAAGACTTCATGTGGAGATGGGTGCCAGGGATCTTCTGGCCACCATAACAGCTCCCAAACTCGTGAAATATGGATCTGCACTGACAACATCTACTGGCTTTGATCTTCATGTTGTAATGTTGTCAAACCACACGCCGGAATCTTCCACAAGGCAATTTATGCAGTATATCAAGAATGTCCATGATGTGGACTCCGTCTTACTGCAATTTCATCGTTTTAGTTCGGAGGAGGTCATCTGTAATAATGCTCACGAGTGCCGCTGCATCGTAATCGAGGCGGAACATGATATGTACATCAGTGTTCTTGCTTTTCGGATGCCTGGAACGCTTAAACTACTGTTTGATTCCCAGTACCTACTCACATGTATGACCTGCCTAACAAATGGCTGTCATGGCTGTAACCAGGGAATGTTGCATCCGGTGGAGGGAGACTGGAGATTGACAGAGGGTGGCCCGAAGAAATGGCCTGTTCCTGCAGTGTGTGAAATACTTGATAAGAATGTTAGCACAATCTATGAAGAGCGTAGTTGCATCTGCATTCCATGGAAGTCAGCAGAAGATGATAGTTGGACAGAGATGCTAATCAGATGTTTGAAGACTAAAGACAAGGAAGATAGAGGAGTAACAACCCCGGCTTCAGAAGCCCTGGAAAAGTACATAGCTCAGAGGGGGGTATGCAAAGCAACAGAGAAATACAGCAGTGTCTCATTAATATTGCCGAGGGTGGCAGAAATAGTGATCAACATTATACTCACTGCTTGGTTTAGAGTAGACGGTTTCTCTAGCTCTATGGTGGCAAGGAGGGTTATAAGGGATTACGTTGTGGATAGCAGAGGAACAGCGATTGCTGCCAATGTGTTTTTAAAGAAATGTGAGGTACATTCTAATGCTGAAAACACTAATGTTTGCCAAGTGCTTACCTTCAGAGGTAACCTCCTGAACTTCAGAACGTTTTCTTTCATAATTGGTGGCGTGAACTTGATGTGCTCAATTAGCTGGGCTGTGCTTATTGCAATCCCTGGGAATTGGTATGATACGGTGTCTATGCCACCGTCTAAAGCTAGAATAGGTATACTAATAGCAGCCATTGGAATTGCTTTGCTCATGGATTGCTTGCAATGCCATTTATTTTGCATTAGTGCTATAGATGAACCCAACTGTAATCTAAAGTTACCTACAATTTTTTTGTTGGTAATGATTTTGGAAATAGTGTGCATGATAGTAGGCAGTGCAGTAGTAGGAACTTTGGGGATAAAGAGTTTTGGGAAATGGACATATAGTGCCATACAAGTCTTAGTTTGGGTGAAGTGGGGAATCGGCAGTTACTTTCTTGGCGCGTATTCAATTGATGAAGAGGAACGACTGGCTCCGTGGGCCTTCGACGTGAGTGCTGGTCATGGGCTGATGTGCGCTTCTGCGTTCTTGTTGAATGCTGTTTTGGCCGGAGTCCGTGGACAGTGGAAGTACTCGCAATCTTGAAAATGAAGCTCCAAATGTATTATGAACTGGAATTTAGTGTTGGCTCTCCAAATGAATACGAATGTATTATATTTATCGCTGATTTTATGTATCTAACGTCACTTCTCAGGATGGATACTTAATTTTCACTGAATGGATTGCGATCTTATTTTTTTTGTTTACATAACTGAAATGGAAAAATGTTATTTATAATTATTTTTGTAAGTTTTTTGGTTAACTTTTTCAAAATACCTTATAATCTTTAATTTCATAATTCCCAGGAATTTAACAACCTACTTAACACATATCTACTAATAAACCGGGTCCATAGCCACAAAAATTAATACATTTTTATTTTTATATAAAAATATAATAATAAATTTAAATTAAACATCATATTTATTAATATAAAATATTAAATAAATAATTAATTTCCATATATTAAAAATAGACTTTGCCCCCATTAATTGAAAATTAAATTTACATCAATAAATAAATAAATAAAATTATTCCATCTATAAACATAAATATAATAAAAAATAAATTGTATTTCACTTAAAAAAAAATGTAAATGCAAATGGCTAGTTTGTATAATTTGATTGTTAAAAATATTTTCTTTTAATTATTTCTTTATTATATATATATACCAAAAAAATTAAATATTTTATATTTTTTAAATATGTTTTAAAAAAAATGATTTTTTTTTTTTAATTATATGTTAAAAAAATTAGGTAGTGAATGAAATGATAGTAAACAGCAGAATCTTCACAAACTCTCGGCATGATGTCAAGGTGGTAGTGGCTAAGGTAAAGTTTCAGTTAAAAGAATGCTTGGGAGATCAATAGATGCTTCAAATCTAACTCAGTTAGATACAGTCTGGGGGCCTCCTTAAATCTGCAATTTCATCAAGCCATCAGAAACATCCCCTCTCCTAAAGAATGGCAAATAAGGGGAAAAAATAATGAAGACTTTCAACACGGGATCTCCAACCAAAAGGTGCACTCCCTCTTCTTTGACGGGGCAGCAAAGGGAAATTCTGGCAAGGCTGGCGCAAGAGGAATTGTAAAAAACATTGAAGGCTTATCGACTCACAGCTTTGCTTGGGGTCTGGGGATCAACTCCAGCATCCAAGCTGAAGCATTGGCCCTCTTCCAAGGTATTAAATTGCTCTTGAATTTGGAAATCAAGGAGGCAAACATTTTTGGAGATTCTCAAGTGATAATAAAAATCATAGTGACCAACTCAGCCCCTCGGGGACTTAAGATTAGCTAGATTGATATCTAGAATCAGAAGTTTGGGGAAACTGTTCCAAAACCTGAATTACTTCCACGTTTTGAGAGACAATAACAAAGAAGCAGATCTTGAAGCCAATAAAGCTGCTCTTCTCTTTGCTGGGCAATGATAAGAGACGGGGATGAAACATGGGATCCAATTCCATAATCAATCAGCTGATATGTTTTATTGCTTGCTATTGAATCAGTTTGTTTGTATTTATAAGCTTGCGCAAATCACAGAAATTGACTCAATAGCTGTAACCAAAAAGAGATGGAAGCTGAACACAAGCTCTGAACTTCAGGTTGTTGAAACTATTTGGGCTCTACTGCTTCTCATTGTAATCAGAAATCTGGCATTTAGACCACTCAGGTAATATAATCCATAACCGTTTCTGTGAAAAAAAAATAACTTAGGTTAAATTTAATATGATAGTTAAGTTCTGTAAAATCGAGATGTTTCTTTACAAAATTTATCTATATCAACGTTTTTTGAATTTGTTGAGAAATAAAACCAATAATAAATTATTTGTAATAAAAACGTTTTTTAATTTGTTGAAAAATAAAACCAATAATAAATTATTTGTACTCTCTTTATAACAATGTACTCTCTTTATTTATGTGTATACTCAACTTTTATCACCACACATATATATTAAAAATACACCAGTACTTCCTCTTTTATATATATATAAAAACACACCATTACCTCTTCTTTTATATATATAAAATTAACTGAATAAAAGAGCAGGTAATTGTGTATTTTTAAAATGGGCTTAATTTAATCTTCAATCTTCAACCATAGCAGACCCGTGTTAAAATGTTTCGGAACATCAAATATTGTAATGCAACTCTATATTTATGAAGCACCCATATTATCACCGTGGTTTTTGGGAAATCTGCACACAAAAAATCAAACGAAAGTGAAAACTCAGGTGCCATCCCCTTCCCAGGACTGGTCTAATCGCAAGAATAAAGAAGTCTTCCCGGGCCTCGAGGGTGAACGTTTTTCTCGTATTAAGTCCTAACCACTTCCGCATCTTCCCCATCAATCCCACGCTGTCCACCTTCCACTACTCACGCCTAGTGATTGTCGGGAATAAAAAGTAATGATTGCCACGTTATATGCGTGTCGCTCGTGCAGTTTAAATAACCTTCAAATGTCTCTTCGTTCACTCTTATCTTTACTTTTTTGAATTTCTTTCTTTCTGATTAAAGAAGAATTTATTTTGGAATTTTTTTTGATGTAAAATTTAACAGTTTGTTGGTGCTTGTAACACACGCAATGCTTGTGATTGGTCACATATTAATAATAATATACTTTGTTGGTGCTTGTAACACACGCAATGCTTGTGATTGGTCACATATTAATAATAATATACTTTATTAATTTTATGTAAATTTATATAGTAAAACGAATTTCTAAAAGTGTGTTTGTTGATTTCAATTTTAAAAAATGAGTATAGTTTCCACTCAAAATGTTTAACCAACTAATTTTGAAAACAAGGTCTTTTTCAAAAAAAAAAATCATATTACAATACATTTGGTTTTATATTTTTAGAAAAATAAAATTGTGTATATTTATTATTAATAAAATAATAATGATATATTTTACTTTAATATTTTGAAATTTGATTTTGATGGAGAAATTGTTGGCCCCCTTCATCAATCAAACGTACTAAAAAGTCATCACCAAAGTAAAGAAAACTTCTTAATACATTAAAAAATCTATTAAAGATATAAATTGATTGGATTTCAAATAACTAAACTGCTCGCATATTGTGACCGTTCGAACCTGTGAGATGAACCGACAGCTGGAAGGAACCAAGAAGCGGGTGTCCATTCTCCTGAGTCAACTCTCCTGATTGTCAAATGTGTGTGGTATCCGTGTTTCAGTACAAAGTAAATATCCTTGAAATTGCAACGTAACTTCCTGGAATTTCTTTATTTATTTGAAATTTGTACGTACCATTGAAGGAACCAAGAAGCTGGCATCCACTCTTCTAAGTCACGTCTCCTGAGGGTCAAATGTGTGTGGTATCGGTGTTCACACTGGATACTGCCAGTACATATCCTTGAAATTGCAATGTAAATTCCTTGAACTTTTTAATTTATTTGTAATTTGTATGTACCATTGAATTATTATTAAGATAATAATAAAGTGATGGTGAATTTTTTTTGTTTTTTTTGTTTTTTAATTTGTAATGAGGTGTATCATTCCATTATTAATGATAATAAACAGAGACATTTTGACATAACATTTAGCCTTTAATATTGTGTAATTTATGTTGATAATAATTTAGACTTTGTTATAATATTATGGATCAATATTATGATTTATCATTACTACATGTCCAAAAATTATAATTCATTTCAAAATCAAAATATTTTATAAGATTTTTATCATGGATATTTGCTCCATTTTAAAGTGGATATTATTAACTTGTAGTAGATAGGCTTTATTACAATACCATGGATATTATTAACTTGTAAATAGACTTGAGAATTCATGAAAATAAAAACAATAAAAAAAAGAATAAAACTAAAAAAAAATTAATAACTAATAGAAATGGTAGTTTCTAAACAACCATAATAAGACTTCAACCAATCCTTTACAAATAAATAAATTTAAATAATAATAAAAAAACAAAAATTGAAATTCCTAATATTAAATTATAGATAATTTCATAATTGTCTTGGTATAAAAATCTAATACCTAATAAAAATAAAGTTAAATACTTTATAACCATACGACAAATATAATATCTATTTTTATTTTTTATATAAATATACCCTATTAAATATAATTAAACATTATGTTAATCAATACAAAATATTAAATAAAATAATTGATTGCCATATATTAAAAATCGGCTTTGCACAATTGATATATATTTTTTAAATCATGTAATCGATTGCCACATAAATATAACTCAATGGTAATAGTATTTTACTTGAAAAAATACCTTTTAAAGTATACATTGTCAATTGTGAAAAATTGACTTTACATAATTAATATCAAAAAGAATTTATTGAACCGATAGACATAAATATAATCTAATTTCAAGGTAATTGTATTTGGGTTATAAAAAGTGTAAATGTAACTTGTTAGTTTGTATAATTTGATAGTTAATATTATTTTCTTTTAATTCTCTCTTAAAAAAATGTTTTTATAAAAGGTGAATTTTTTCTTAATTATATGTCCATGGAAAATTTATGTGGTGAATAGAAATGATGGTAAATTTAGAAAAACAATAATATATTAACTCGAAGAGATGATTACAAGTATTTATGTAATAAATTTGAGATGGTCTAAAAAAATCAAATATAAAAAAATCAGGTTTCTTAATATATAATTTTTATTTATAGAAATTGTGTTTAATTATGTGAATTTTGAGTTTTCAAAATATTGGTATCTTACTGTCATTTTCATGTAATATATAGTGCATGTGTCTATGTTAGTACAACCCTTGAGTATCTCAGTGATAGAATCTTGCTTCAAAACTTGCTACAAAACCTTGTGGAGTTGCAGAGAACATATTGTTCTTGTGCACAAATATTTTTATATAAATTATAATATTTTTTTTTGTAAGTTGAAATTCTCCTACCTTTAATTTGCAAAATTACATCCCTGTTGCATCATGATATAAAATATGTCCTCAAAACTGGGTTTGAGGCTTCAATCCATCACAAGGGAAGCCAAGGGTCTTGACCGTCCTCAAAATAGAGAAAATAACAACAATAAAGACTATGGTTGAACTTAACATTAGCCTACCATAAACCATCTACAAAATACCAAGAGAAAAGAAAATAGGGAATGAGCCTAGGAGTCAGACGAAGTCACAGGCATCGGGTCCTGCACACTTGTTCCAGTAGGGCCGATAACTTTTCCTCGCATTGGAGATGTCTCTCCAAATGAGCTATACATGCATCCAATCTCTCCAAGAAATATCTTTGGTCTTGTTCAATCCTCTGAATATCATTCATGAATGAGATGATATCATTAATGTCTTCTCTTTTTCCCTTCAAGACACAACCAAACAAAGTCGTTGATTCCCAATGTAGAGTGACAACGTGCAAGTATTGATTCCTTCATCCTCGGGTGTAGCCAAGGTCGAGTAACAAATTAGAAACCTTAGCAATGAGCAATGTGTTAGAATAGGCTTAGCAATCATGGGCCATGTGGGTCTCCAACTAGTGCATTTCCTCTCTTGTGCCAGGAGAGGTTGTTGCATGATATCAAGTGGCTAAATCTTGCGCTTGAGATTGCACACGCAACCTGCCATGGAAACTAAAACCACCCATCCCCACTAACCCTCACCTATACCTCACTCTTTTTCTAGTCAAAGTTGAGAAAATTGAAAGAACCCATAAACAAGTCTTGCTCGCTTTGACAGGGTGTACTTACAAAACCCAATTTACTTCATCCCTGGAACCTGTAGGGGACCACAAAAGTAAACAGAGCGTATATCTCTTCCACCTTAATAATTCAACAGCAACACTCGACACCACAAATTGCAACCCAGACAAGGATCTAACAACCTAATTACAACTCACATAACCTAGATAAACATCCAAGTGGGAGTGATAAAATGTCGACTTACAAAGGTGGAGATAAAAATAAACATTAGACTGATACTACAACAATGATTCTAACCGTAGAATAGAAATACCACATCCTAATAGAGAATAAACCATAGGTGATCCAGGTGCATCTCTAAAAAGTACCAATGGCATAGTAAGAAGGCTCAAAACTCGAAAGTGGTAGAAGCTCTATAAACTTAGCTATAGATCGAAGTGCTTGTCATCCTGATTCCAACAATGCGAACAACACTCGAATCCGAGCTCATATGAAGAAGTTAGAGCAAGTCAAAGATAGGTTTGACTTGGACAAGTGGCAGGAGAAGATGTCATGGTATAACTCTTCAGAGAATGGGGAAGCGCTAAGTGGCAAGGTGCCATTAGTCCTACATTTCAATGATCATAAAATGTAGAGGTCTGAGGATTAAGGGATCGCCCCGTAGCACTATCGGGTTGCGATGTGATAATCACATATCGCACAACACACGACGCAGTATCCCAATAACAAGTATGACCCCGGTTCTACCGATTGTGATTTGCGATGGGGTTTTTAGATTCGATATATATTATATTGTAGTTGATAATTGCCGACGGGTCCGCCTTTATGACTTTTCTCTCATCACTTAATGTAAAGGCACGAGTTTGTCCGCCGGTAGAAACCACTAATTGAAAACGTCGAGTCAATCGCTGATTCTCTATATTAAAGCCATTGGGCTAAGTATTAATATGTGGTTAATAGGTTTTTCTATGTTTGACAAGTTTGTTACCTGCGGGCCAAGAATCTCTATTGGAAGCGCCCGCCTGTTAAACTTGTCATCTATTTGGAAATGCCTGGAAATTGATGAGTCAACCGATTAAGATTATATAATGGACGGTCCACACAGGAAAAGAGGGGGAGATTGGCTAATAATTCAGAACATTGTACACAACAGTAACCCGACCTGGCAACAGGGGCCGAAACTTCTCTTTGAGCAGTAGGGAGGTTCCGAGAGGATGCAGAAAGCCTAATTATCTGAATTGGGTGTTCAAATAGGCATTCTTGCATGATTTTTCACCAGGATTTCAGTGAACTATTTGTTTATGAAGTTGGGCTCTCCATTCTTCGTTCATCTTCCAACTTGGAGGTATAAGGATTGTATATAAATGTTGCTTGTACTTTTATCTCTTTTATGCCACTTAATGAAAGAATGCCTCCCCACTATTGAGCATGACTCGGAGACGTAGTCCAAATTGGATGAACTCCGTAATCAAACCTTTGTGTCATGGTTTCTTTCTTATCGTGTTATTTCCACATTGTTTTATGTGTTTTTAAGTTCCATGGTTAATCAACTCTATTTCATGTAATTTTGATGCATCTGTAAGTCAAATATCTTAGATCAAGTTTGGTATCAAAGTAGGTCTTTGTTGATGTGAATTGCATGAGTATATGCTAACACGTAACAAGCTGCGAAAAGGAGAAGGAACACTTAAGTCCTTTGATATTGAAGCAGGACATGCACAGCAAGGAAGAAACATGGCAAATGAAGAAGCTCATTGGGAAGAGGAACATAATTTCTGCAAGTTATTCTACAATATGGAAGAGAAAGTGAACAAGTTGTTTTCAGAGTATGAGAAGGCACTTGGGCATGAGAAGCAAGATGTCGATGACCATAGATCAACAATCATGAAGGTGGTGGAGAAGAGCCTCCTCCCTTTCCTTCTTCAAGTGATAGTTCTCATCACTCTAATTGTGATTCCAAACATACATCTAAGAAACCATTCTTCAAGCTAGATTTTAAGTTTGACCTTCCCATGTATAATGGAGAGTGTAGTGTAGAAAAACTTAATAATTGGATAAGACAGATAGAGATCTACGACCGAATTCAGCAGATCAAAGAAGATGAGGCAAAGGTCCAGTTAGCATCTCTTTGGTTGAGTGGCACTGCTCTTGTTTGGTGGGAGCACAAGTTGCAGACGGGCAACAAAAAGTAGGTAACCTTCTTTCCTCTTGGTCCAGTTTTATTTATGCATTGAAAGACCAATTTTACCCTTTAGGTTATAAACAAAAGGCACTAATGGAATGGAAATATCTAAGGTTATAAACAATAGCTTGAGATTGCTCAACTTAAGAAAAGGGCAAGGAAACATGCAGTTGAAAAAGCCAATTTCAAAAGAGTAAAAGCCATTTGGGAAGATGGAAAAGTTTCAAGACATGAAGTAGTTAAAAGTCATGCTCAGTATTTCACTTGGACTGTCCCTGCAATAAAGGAGGCAAGATTTATTAGAAGGATCAATGGTAAATTAAGAACTAAAATCAGGATGATGAAAAGACAAATGGAAGACTTGAAGATTTAACTAAGTGAACCTGAAGGACAGCCTCGGCTTAAATGAACCAGATAGTAAGTGAGGAGTCTTGATACAATTTTGATGTGGAACTTACCTTTTTAAAGATTGTTTTTGGATGGATAATGTCAGATTTATGTGGCCCATTAGCATATGGTGAAACTATAAAGAAATCTCAAGAAAGACAATTTTGAGGAAAAACTGTGTGTTTTTGACTCACACAGCTATTTTGTAGTGCGCTACGAAACTGCTATAGGTGAAATGTATTGCACAACAGTTTCGTAGTGCACTACGACACTGCTGTAGCTGCCAGTTTTATTTTTTGTGGATCTATCTTGAAAGGAAAAGGAGATTATTTTGAAAAGGGTGCTGCTACAGAGATATAAGAAGACCACTTAAGAAGGTTTGAACCCTAAGCAAAGGTAGATTCAAGAAATGAAAGACATATACAAAAACCAAATCCCGCGCTACGAAAATAGCAGTTATTTCGTAGCTCAATCAGTTTGTCATGTTTCAGGCAACATTCAAGAGCTTTTGTCTTGGCACAAGTATAGGAGCAGGGTCTATGGTTAATTTAATGCATGTCATGTGATTAAAAGAGACAACATGGTTAGCAGAGACTTCGAAGAATCTTCTTGAAAACCAAAGTAGCAATACAGGAGGTAGTTTCCTAGTTTCCAAGACAGTCAAAGGACAGGTAATCGAAGGCCAGCATGAAGTTTAAAGTCATTACCAAAGCCAAAGTTGAGGAGGGACAACTGTCAAAGACCAAATTTATTCCATAGTCTAGGTTGTTGCTAGCATAATAAGGAGTTACACTCCTAGTTGTATTAGGATTCTAGGACTGTCAGTTAACATCTAGTTGTAATTAATAGTTTGTTTTAAGTATGAATAGGTGTCAATGTTAAGTAAATTCGAATTCCCCTCAGGTTTGAGGAAGGAATCCAAGATTGTAATTAACTCTATAAAGGACAAGAGGTGTAATGCACCAAGGGTTGGAAATTTTTCAAAAGAACACTCATACTATGTTATTGTGAAAGACTGTGTTTTTTTATGTAGTACACTGATTTGGCTTTATTACTCAGGATTCAGAAGAGAGTTTAATGTTTGATTGTCTTATGGTTGTCCTCATTTCCTCACTTGCAGTGGTATGAATGCATGTTACTTAGAACTCATCGACAATGCTCTAACTTCCTTCATGTATTCGTAGACTGTGTTTCCTACATATTGTTATGTGTTACTGATATATTGAACCCTTGATGCCCTAACTTCCATGTAAAGCTAATTTTGTTGTGATATTGAAACATTTTCTGACTCCATAAGCCCAATGGATGTTTATTGTGTTCAACCAATTATATTTCTTCACTTATTTTTCATAGAGTTAGCCATCTAATCTTTAATTAAAATATTTAACCTAGTGAGAGAGCCCTCTCAGGTTGAGGAGGCTAAGCCCCAGCCAAAAGTTGGTTTGAAACAGTTACTCAAGGTCTTCTTGGTTAGCAGCCTATCAAGAGAGGGTTCTGTGATAAGGACTTCTGTGCAGCAAAAAGCTTCTCACTCAATAAGCTAGTCATCATTGGGGACTCAAACAATGTCACTCAACATTTGAATTTTAGTATTATCACAATATATCTGTGATTACTACTCATCCACAAAAAATAAGTCAAAGTATGCATTCATTTTTGAAGTTGAAAGATTCTCATGTACTAATGGAGTTAAACTCCATGGAAGGTTCTCTCACTAATCAAGCAATAAGAAGACCCCTAAAATCTTATGCATAAATGGAACCTCCCTCTTCCAACGGGTTCCATGAAGACCCCATGGAACTACAAGACAACTCAGAACCATGCATCATCATTTGAAATCAAAGGAAGAGATATTGAAACGCACAATGAATGGAAACCGAGATAGAGGTGGGTTTTGATGGCTGGTAGATGGTGGGTCTGTCACATAGAGTGATGACATATCCATTTGTTTGAATTAAATAGTGAATTAGGCAACCACCCTATGTATGTATGAGCATAATGGTGTAGTACACCTAAAGCATTAATGTTTCTTGAGAATTAATATGTTTGTGAGAATTGTGGAGCCATAGGTTATTTGAGGCTAGGAATTCGTAGTTTGCAATCATGAATAGTAGTGGAAAGATTAACGTAGTCCATGTAAGATTAGGGACTCCTATTTTTTATACTCATGGTTCAATGGAGAATTTAATTTGGGCCTCCTATTTATTCACTTATTAAGTCGTGACGACCCCATATAAAGAGCCCTCTCAGGTTGAGGAGGCTAAGCCCCAACCAAAAGTTGGTTTGAAACAGTTACTCAAGGTCTTCTTGGTTAGCAGCCTATCAAGAGAGGGTTTTGTGATAAGAGGGTCTGTCACATAGAGTGATGACATATCCATTTGTTTGAATTAAATAGTGAATTAGGCAACCACCCTATGTATGTATGAGCATAATGGTGTAGTACACCTAAAGCATTAATGTTTCTTGAGAATTAATATGTTTGTGAGAATTGTGGAGCCATAGGTTATTTGAGGCTAGGAATTCATAGTTTGCAATCATGAATAGTAGTGGAAAGATTAACGTAGTCCATGTAAGATTAGGGACTCCTATTTTTGATACTCATGGTTCAATGGAGAATTTAATTTGGGCCTCCTATTTATTCACTTATTAAGTCGTGACGACCCCATATAAAGAGCCCTCTCAGGTTGAGGAGGCTAAGCCCCAGCCAAAAGTTGGTTTGAAATAGTTACTCAAGGTCTTCTTGGTTAGCAGCCTATCAAGGGAGGGTTTTGTGATAAGGACTTAGCCTCCTCAACCTGAGAGGGCCTCCTATCTTTGAGTATACATATAAAGAGAGTACATTGTTATAAAGAGAGTACAAATAATTTATTATTGGTTTTATTTTTTAACAAATTAAAAAACTTTTTTATTACCAATAATATCTTATTGGTTTTATTTCTCAACAAATTCAAAAAACGTTGATATAGATAAACTTTGTAAAAAGACATCTGGACTTTACAAAACTTAACTATTATATTAAATTTAACCTAAGTTATTATTAGATATAGCTTCCTCTATATCTTGAATTGTGAGGGGGGTTGGAATGTTCAAGTCAAGTTGAACTACAAAATAGGCCAAGTTCACAAAAGACATCGAAGGAGCTATTGACATGGAGGATTGTGCATCTTTCAATTGCAACTCTTCTAGCTTCCTTCGCAAATTGTCATTCTCATCACTCTATCTCTGAATTAACGCCCTATGCTCTACCATGGTTTCCATGGTGGTTGACAGGGTGGTTGTTTCTTTATCATAAAGAAAGAGCCATACATCACTCTTGTAACTCCCAAATCTATGCATCCCTTTCCACTTCTCATCCTTTCCTATTCCCCTCTAAGCCACCATCTTTTTTGTTGCGAACCAACATGATCCCTCGTTCTCCCATTTCTGCCAACTCTAAACTGAGGATGGGAGTCTCAACACCCAATATCTACTATGGACCCAAATTATGTCGTTAAGCATCAACATCTAGAGAAAATTTGATGTGAAGGTGAGGTAAAGATCCTTGAGCTAGGCCCAAATTAAATTCTCCATTGAACCATGAGTATCAAAAATAAGAGTCCCTAATCTTACATGGACTATGTTAATCTTTCCAACCTTATTAAGTCGTGACGACCCCACCTATTTATTCACTTCTGCATCTTCCCCATCAATCCCACGCTGTCCACCTTCGCACCCACACCCGGGCTCGAATAACTGCTGCTCCCCTGCGAAAAGAAAATTCCTGCTTTTACGATAATCAGAAAATCCCCATACATAAAATATAATTACAATGAAATAATTGTATTAAAAAAGCTATATTCATATTTTTCTTGACAAAGAAGGTATTTTCCGTCGATGTGCTTCTCACTTTCTCTTTTCATATTCTCTCATTCATACGCGCTTCCTTGAACCACTTAACATTTAATTCTCTTCGCTTTTCATTTTTAAAAAAATAAATAAAATTAGCGGGGAAAATGTTTTAATACATTAAATATTAATGTAGTTTAGTTATTAGTCGTGTAATTTAAACATGATTTAATTCTCTTCGCTTTTCATTTAAAAGATAAATAAAGAAAATTAGCAGCGAAAAAATTTTAAACGATTAAATATTAATGTAGTTGAATCATTAAGTAGTGTAATTTAAAACATGAGTTAAATTAATATAAACTTGAAATTTCAAATTTAAAATGTATAATTTATTTTTTTATAATATTAAATTTATTTATATGTTTAAATAATAAAAAATTATATAATTAAACTTACAGCTTAAATATATAATATATTATAATTTTTATTGTAAGTTTTTAAAAATGGTTAGTAAACAAAAGTTAAATGTGATAAATCATCACTGTCTCATAAAAGAGAGAAATATCTTCCCACTTGCTCTTTTTAAATTCTCCACCATTAGTACTCCCCACTTTCCACTTTACATCTAATTCTCTCAGCCTTCCATCTCACGCATGGTCATTGTGTATCAACTTTTAAAAAAGTAATCCCTTCAACGAAGGAAGCCAATCGTTTTATACCTCTGGAAGGAGTTGAATGATATCATAGCATGGTTTGCATCTCACAGCAGGAAATAGATTAAAGTGTATATTTGTTTTTTCACAGAGATTGGGAGAACATAAACTTCCCTCTTTTCTTTTCACTGAATTTTGAAATGGTTTTATTCAATCTTCAGAGAAGTCGATGCATGTTGATGATCCAGGTGTTCGCTCTACAGTTGGTTGGCTTGTTGGCATGCTTAGCTTATACTGTTTTAGCTCAATTTGACGTAAGTGAAGCGGTGACAGCTTCTGCTAGTTTTCCTGACGTGGCAATTACCTGCGTAGGAAATCTAGCAGTCTTCTTCTCATGTTTATTGAGGGGACGACTTCATGTGGAGATGGGTGCCAGGGATCTTCTGGCCACCATAACAGCTCCCAAACTCCAGAAACATGGATCTGGACTGAAAACAGATTACGGTCCTGCTGTTGTAATGTTGTCAAACCACACGCCGGAATCCTCCACAAGGCAATTTATGCAGTATATCCAGAATACCCATGGTGTGGGCTCCTGCCTACTGCAATTTCATCGTTTAAGATGGGCCGAGGTCAATAATGCTCGGCACGAGTGCCGCTGCATCGTAATCGAGGCGCCTTTTGATTTATACATCGATTGGCCTGATGTATGCATCAAAATGCTTGCTTCTCGGATGCCTGGAGCGCTTAAACGACTGTCTGATTCCCAGTGCCTACTCCCATGTATGACCTGCCTAACAAGTGGCTGTCATGGCTGTAACCACGGAATGCTGCATGTGGGGGTGGACGAGTCGTGGTGGGAGGGGAACTGGACTTTGACAGACGGTGGCCCGAAGGAATGGCCTGTTCCTGTAGTGTGTAAAATGCTTGATAATGCTTTTAGCACAATCTATGAAGAGCGTAGTTGCCTCTGCATTCCAGCGTTCCCAGCAGAACATGATGAGTGGACAAAGATGCTGATCAGATGTTTGAAGACTAAAGACAAGGAAGACAGAGAAGTCACAAACCCGGCTTCAGAAGCCCTGGAAAAGTACATAGCTCAGAGCGGGGTATGCAAAGCAACAGAGGAATACAGCAGTGTCCCATTAATATTGCCGAGGGTGGCAGAAATAGTGATCAACATTATACTCACTGCCTGGTTTAGAGTAGACGGTTTCTCTAGCTCTCTGGTGGCAAGGAGGGTTATAAGGGATTACGTTGTGGATAGCAGAGGAACAGGGATTGCTGCCAATGTGTTTTTAAAGAAATGTGAGGTATATTCTAATGCTGAAAACACTAATGTTTGCCAAGTGCTTACCTTCAGAGGTAACCTCCTGAACTTCAGAACGTTTTCTTTCATAATTGGTGGCGTGAACTTGATGTGTTCAATTAGCTGGGGTGTGCTTATTGCAATCCCTGGGAATTGGTATGATACGCTGTCTATGCCACCGTCTAAAGCTAGAATAGTTATACTAATAGCAGCCACTGGAATTGCTTTGCTCATGGATTGCTTGCAATTCCATTTATATTGCATTAAGGCTATAGATGAAGAACACGGTGATCGAAAGTTACGTACAATTTTATTGTTAGTAGTGATTTTGGAGATAGTGTGCATGATAGTAGGCAGTGCAGGAGTAGGCACTTTGGGCATAAAGGGATTTGGGAAATGGACATATAGTGCCATACAAGTCTTAGTTTGGGTGAAGTGGGCATTCGGCAGTTGTTTTCTTGCCTCGTATTCATATGATGAAGAGAAACTACTGGCTCAGTGGGCCTTCGACGTGAGTGCTGGTCATGGGCTGATGTGCGCTTCTGCGTTATTGTTGAATGCTGTTTTGGCCGGAGTCCGTGGACAGTGGAAGTACTCGCAATCTTGAAAATGAAGCTCCAAATGTATTATGAACTGGAATTTAGTGTTGGCTCTCCAAATGAATACGAATGTGTTATATTTATTGCTGATCTTATGTATCTAACTTCACTTCTCCGGATGGATACTTAATTTTCACTGAATGGATTGCGATCTTATTTTTTTGTTTACATAACTGAAATGGAAAAATGTTATTTTTTTTATAAGTTCTTTTGTTAACTTTTTCAAAATACCTTATAATCTTTAATTTCATAATTCCCAGGAATTTAACAACCCACTTAACACATATCTACTAATAAACCGGGCCTATGGCCCCTAAAACTAATACAATTTTATTTTTTATATAAATATATATAATAAATTATAATAAACATCATATTTATTAATATAAAATAATTATTTTCTATATAATAAAAATAAAACTTTGCCCAATTAATAATTTTTAAAAAACCATTTAATGGATTGCCACATAAATATAACGCAATCGTAATTGTATTTTACCAAAACAAATGTACCTTTTAAATTATGCAGGGTAAGCTATTGAAAATTAACTTTACATAAATAAATAAATAAAATTATTCAATCTATAAACATAAATATAATAAAAAATAAATTGTATTTCACTTTAAAAAAAACGTAAATGCAAATGGCTAGTTTGTATAATTAGATTGTTAATAATATTTTCTTTTAATTTTTTCCTTATTATATCACACCAAAAAAATTAAATGGTTTATATTTTTTAAATATGTTTTAAAAAATGTTTTTTTTTTTTATATGTTAAAAAAATTAGGTAGTGAATGAAATAATAGTAAATTTTGAAAAACAATAATATATTAATTTTTAGAGATGATTACAAGTATTTATGCAATGAATTTGAGATGGTATAAAAAGATTAAATTTAGAAAAATGAGTTGGTTTTCCTAACATATAATTTTTATTTATAGAAATTGTGTTTAGTTATGTGAATCTTGAGTTTTTATAACATTGATATCTTACCTTCATGCAATATATAATGCATATGATTATATTAGTGCAACTCTTTAGTATCTCAATGATAGAATCTTGCTACAAAACCTTGTGGAGTTGTAGAGAACATATTGTTCTTGTCCACAAATATTTTTACAGAATTTATAATCTTTTTTTGCAAGTTGAAATTCTATTACCTTTAATTTGCAAAATTACATCTCTATTTCATGATATACAATATGCCCTCCAAAATGGGTTTGAGGCCTCAAACCATCGTAGGGGAAGCCAAGGGTCATGACTATCCTAAAAAATGACAAAATAACAACAACAAACACTGCGAGTGAGCTTAACATTAGCCTATTAGAAACCATATACAAAATACCAAAAGAAAAGAAAACAAGGAATGGGCTTAGGAGTCAGAGGAAGTCACAGGCATTGGGTGTCGTCGCAGGCATCAAGTCCTGTGCACTTGTTCTAGTAGGGCCGATAACTTTTCCTCGCATTGGAGATGCCTCTCTAAATGACCTATACAAACATCCAATCTCTCCAAGAAATTTATCTAGTGTCTTTCAATCCCCTAAATATCATTCTTGTCTTCTCTTTTTTCCTTCAAGACATGACCAAGCAGAGTCGTTGATTCCCAGTGTAGAGTGACAACATGCAAGTATTGATTACTTCATCCCCCAATGTGGCCAAGGTCAACTAACTAATTAGAAACCTTAGCCATGAGATATGTGTTAGAATAGGCTTGACAGTCATGGGCCATGTGGGTCTTCAACTGATGCATTTCATCTCTCGTGTCAGGAGAGGCTGTTGCATGATATCAAGCAACTAAATCCTGAGCCTAAGACTACACAGGAAACCTGCCATGGAAACTACAACCACCCCTCCCCACTGACCCTCACCTACACCTCACTCTTTGTCTGGTCATGGATGAGAAAATTGAAAGAACCCATAAATATATCTTACTCCCTCTCATAGGATGTACCTACAAAACCCAATATACTCCGTCCTTGGCATTTGTGGGGGGGGGGGGCACAAAATTAAGCAAAACATATATATTTTCCACCTTAATAATTCAACAGCAACACTCAACACCACAAATCACAACCCAGATAAAGATTTAACAACCAAATTAGCACCCACATAACCTCAATAAGCATCCAAGCAGAAGTGATTAAATGTCAACTTACAAAGACAAAGATAAAAATAAACACTAGACTAATACTGCAACATTGAGTCTAACCACAAAATAGAAATACCACACCATAAGAGAGAACAAACCATAGGAAAGCCATAGAGACCCCCAGGTAGAAACAATACTACATTAGCAACAAAACTTAGAAAAACTAGAAACCAAACCACAACA
>APFE031065905.1:0-19979 GCA_000404065.3 Pinus taeda
TCAAATTTCACACTTTCATCTAGATCAAAAAACATTTCTATGTTTCCTGACATGTGGTTGCTACACCTTGAATCTAGATACCACATATCATTGTGTTTTCTTGTGCTACATTATGAGCTAAAGACATGCTATCATGGCTTTTATTTTCTATTGTGAAATTTACACTTGGTTTGTTACTAATATCATATTGCTTCTTTCTAAATTGATTTGCATAATGACCATACTTCTTACAGTAATGACATTGAACTTGAGATTTATCATACCTTTGACCTTGTGCTTGATTTTGTCTTGGGCCTTGACTGGGATTTTGATTGCTGCCTCTTCCACTGGAGCTTCAAGGGCAGCTTCTTCCACCTCTGTATGGGATTCTTCCTCTTCCTCTAGCATATTATCTTCCTCTGCCTTGACCTTGACCAAATGATACTTATGTCTTGAAGGAATGCTCCAATGAGGAGCTTGCTACTCTATCCAGTATATGATCATGAGAAACCAATGATGCATTAAGCTCATCCTCTGAGAACTATGAGAGATCCTTTGTCTCTTCTGTGCCCACAACAATGGCCTCAAACCTCGCTGGCATACTTCTCAAAACTTTCTCTACTATTCTTCTTTCCTCAAGTGTCTCACCATGAGATTAGATTTGAGTAACCAACCCACTTACATGTGTAAAAAAAGAGTCTATATTATCAAACTCTTTCATACAAATTGTTTCAAAATCTCTCCTCAACATTTGAAGCTTTGATGTCTTGACTTTTTCCATGCCTTGGTAGGCAGTCTAGAGGGTGTTCCATGCTTGCTTGGACTTCGTCGCTGCTACAACCCTTGGGAAAATAGATAGTCTATAAGTCTTTTTGTGTAGAAACTATTAAGTCTATAATAGATAGTAAATTCTTGATTTCACATCTCCACCAAAATTTCCTCTAAAAAAGGAGTGGGTTATCTTAATTTATATTAGAAGTTTAGGAATTTGTTTATTAAAACCATCATGTAAGCATTTTTTCAATGTTGGTTTGATATTTAAGATTGCAAGCTAGGATCACTATAGAAGGTGAAGTCTTTGTAAGAAGATGAGATCCTAGTATGAGTATAAATAATATTTAGAAGATAAATTTGATCCATAAGAGGTTAGATTTAAGAGTTATTACAGTGATTAATGATCATTCAAGAAAAACTTGGGTTTATCTACTAAAATACAAGGATGAAGTGTTCAAAAAATTTCAAGAATTCAAGACAAAGGTAGAGAATCTTATAGAAAGGAAGATAAAGATGCTAACATCAGATAATGGAGGTGAATATACTTCAAAAGAACTCATTTCTTTTTATAAGGATGTTGGGATTAAGATGGATTATATTATTCCTTACAATCTTGAACAAAATGGAGTAGTAGAATGAAAGAGTAAAGCTATAAAAGAAAGTGTCAAAGCTATGCTGCATGATGAAGATCTACCAAAATTCTTGTGGGGTGAAGCAGCAAAAACTACAGTATACATTCAAAACAGAAGTCCTCATATGTCACTTGGCAATGTAACTCGAGAAGAAATTTTCACAATGAAGAAACATAATGTTGATCATCTCTGAATATTTGGATGTCTAGTACACATTCACATTCCAAGGGCAAAAGGAAGAAGCTAGATGGTGCAAGAAAGAAAGGAAACTTTGTTTCATATAGAAACTCCTCGAAATCCCATAGAATCCACATAAAGGAAGGACATCAAATAGAAGTAAGAAAATATGTAATCTTTAATTAAAGAATTTCCTTCAAGAAATCCAAGGATCTCCCATCTAATTCAGATGAAGAGGATCTTCCTATTTTTTAGGAAGAAGCTACTAATGAAGAAGAAGTCTCTCATCAAGAAGAAGAAGGTCCCAATGAACCAATCACTCTCCTTGAAGAAGGAAAAGACCTAATTGGTCAACAACCACTCTTGAAGAAGCAAAAGGTCTTATGGAAAATTGAACTTTCAGGGAAAGAAAGAAACCAAAAAGGTACTCAGGATATGCAACACACATTTCAAAGCTCATTGAAGAAGAAACTTCTTCCTTTGTAGAAGCATCCAAACATCAAGAATGGAAAGATGCAATGAATGAGGAGTATCAATCTATCATGAAGAATGGAGTTTGGGAAATTACCCCAAGACCATATAACAAATCAGTGGTAACCTCTAAATTGTTATATGAAATCAAGCATATTGCAAATAATCATTGACAAATTAAAGGAAAGATTCAAGGCTCAGGGCTTCTCTTAATAATAAGGCATTGATCACGAATAAACCTTTTCTCCCATAGAAAGGTACACCATGGTTTGATTTCTGATATTTCTGGCAGCATCCATGGGATGGAAGGTATATCAAATGGATGTCAAAATAGCTTTTTTGAATGGTACCATAGATGAAGAAGTGTACATTGAACAACCATCGGGATATGAAGTAAAGGATAGAAAGACCCATGTTTCCAGATTAAAGAAGGCACTCTATGGCCTCAAGGAAGCACCTAGGGCATGGTATGCCAGAATGAATGCATACTTGCAAAGGTTTGGTTTTAGGGATAGTATAACAGATCCAAAGATTTACATCAAAATAGAAAAGGATGAACTTGTTATCATACATATGTATGTAGACGATCTTATAATAACTGGAATCGAAGAACGAATCCAAGAATCCAAGAAATTGTTGGTAGTTGGATTTGATATGAAGGATTTAGGACTCATGCACTACTACTTGGGTCTAGAATTTTGATAAGAACCAGATGAAATCTACCTTAGACAAGGAAAGTATGTGATCAAATTACTGAAGAAATTTGATATGATGGAATGCAAACCCATGAGTACTCCAATGATCACAAGCTTGAAGATGCTAAGAATTTCTAAATCCAGTCCAGTATATCCTACTAAGTACAGAAAACTAGTAGGATATTTGATGTATCTAATTAATACTCGACCAAACATATGTTTTGCAGTAAACATTCTAAGCCAATTTCAAATAGATTCGAGACATGATCAATGGATAGATGCGAAACACATTCTAATATATCTGCAAGGAAACATCCATTATTTCCTGGAGTAGGAAAAGGGAAGAAGCATCAATTTAGAAGGATTTTCAGATTCCGAATGGGGTGGAAGTGATAAGGATGGAAGAAGCACTACAAGAGGATGTTTTATCCTAGGATCCTCTATGGTCTCTTGGATTAGAAAAAAAAGAGATAGTGGATTTAAGTAGTGCTGAAGCATAGTACGTTGAAACCTGTGAAGTAAGCGGGGAAGCGGTTTGGTTGAGAAAGATGTTATCTAATTTTTTTGTAGGACCGTTGGACCCTACTTTCATATATTGTGATAATACCAGTTGTATAAGACTATCCGAGGATCCATTATTTCCTGGGAAAACAAAGCACATAAACAAAAAATACCACTACATTCAAAAGTTGGTACAATATGGTGTGCTGAAGCTGGAGTATATCCCCACCGATGAAAAAAATGTTGACATTCTCACAAAGTCTCTACGTAATAAAAATCTTATGTATTTTAGAAATAATCTTGGATTGGTTGACATATCCTCTCTAGTTGAGACAGAGATATAGACACATTATCCTTGTCTTCATTTTGAATAAAGGATGGAGGATTGAGTAATCATTTGGAATTTGATACTCTTTGAGGATGTTTATGGCATCCAAGAAAGAAAATTATGACTTGTATCTATAATATTGTGAAGAAAATTGTTACTCCTTGCATCATGGGTTTCATGAGGAAGGTGTGTTTACCATAGGTCAAAGACTTATTTTTTATGGATTTCTAATTTTTTATGTTTCATCATAAGTTTTATGAAAGTGATAAGATCAAAGGTTAAGCTCCAAGAGAATTGTCACTATTATCGTGCAAATATTCTCTACAATACGCAATAAATCTCCTTGATATGTCAGCCTAGAACTAAGGTGCTCTTGTCGGCTTGATAGATGATTGTTGATGCATATATATAGGAGTTAATGTAAGGACAAAAGGATCATCTTCAGAACTGTCTACAAATCATAGTCAGCAATAAAAGGAATGCATACACTTTGGTTATCTTGGAAGCATCTTAGTCTCAGAAGTATGGTCTCGATATATAAACAAGTGTCCCATACCTCGCAAATCTGGAAGAAAAGATAGGTCATACAATCCTCGCAAGATCGTAAAGAGAACCTCGTTGATATAGTCCTCGCAAGACAATAATAAGGTTGATCATATGCATATCTCAGACGTCTGTAAGGATCTCACAATAATTTGGTAATATATATATTGGAAAGTCTATGCACTGTGATATTACTCAGAGGATTACTGACTGTAATATATATCTCAGAACTAATTAAGGGATTGCGCATATATATATACACACAGAGATAGTACAAAGTGCAACGCTAAGGTGTGATCTGTCTCATATCTATTGCAACCAATGAAGAACCAAAGGACTGTGGAACATTGATAGAAGAAAGTGTCGAAGAGAGTGACAGAGAAGACATAGGGAGAATGAGTATAGTGATATAGAGGTAGTAAGTTGTAGACCAAGAAGTGAATAGAATAGTGACAAACATCTTGGAGGTAACATTGTGTATATTTTGTCAAGGGTCATGGTATTCATCTAAATATCTATAAGAAGAGATTCAAGGGTTTTACTCTCACGAGAATAGGTTTTGGCTTAGCTTGGAGCCAACATCTTGCATACTTGTTTTTATTGTTGATCTTCCGTTTTATAATTATTTGAATATTGAAGAATGCACTAATTTAACAAAGCTAATTGTAGAAGACAACACAAACTGTTACCAATAAGTTTGAGAAGAATCACTAAGTCATGAATTTCCCTAAATTATTCAACATTATGGAACTATAATACTAATTAAGTATGTCCTTTCAAGGATGGTTCACAGACACTGAGTGACTGCTATGTCCATGTGAAAATCCAAGTAGATCAACCTGAAAGGATCTACCCACCGTCCAAACTAGAAAGGCCTAACCCCAAGGGCATCAAGGATATTTGACCCCATGACCTCATAATAAGAGAGGTACTTAGCAACATGAACTGGAACAACTGAGCTATCCATTGGGGCTTTATTGATTAAGTATGTTATTTAGGTCATTTTATGTTTTCCTCTATTGTTTTGTATGTTCATATAAATATGTCCAAACATATTTATATGAAGTCTACTTTAAACATAGGAAATAATTATTGACAATAAGCCTTTATTAAATTCATAAAGACCTTCATGATATAGTCAATTCAATAACAATATAAATGACATGGATTATTTTTTATGAAATTTTACCTTTTAAACAACAATATTTATTGACCCTTCCATAGATATAGTTGCACCCTCATATAGTCATCAAGTATGACCTTGCTCTTAAAACGTTATGCATGTGTAAGCTAGATATATATGCTAGAACAAATTCCTTTAGTGTTTCACTTATCCATGGTCATTTCAACCTCAAAAATTGTTCCAAAGCTCCATTTGATGTTAATAATCCCATTGTAACTTTAACCCTCTTAAATGAAAAATAAATCCCACGAGATCCTCTTGTATGTGAGATTGAATTATATTTAATAATTATGATATAAACTTCTTGGAAAATCCAATGGTAATTAAGATACACATCTTATATAATGGCCGGTTTTTAAACAAAATATTCATTATATTGATCAAAGTTGTTTGCGTGCTAATTACCTATATAAAACAAAAGTCAATATTTTCATCCTAAAATTTTGTACATGTGTTAAGAGACTTGGAGTCTAATGTTTTCTCCCATATTTACTTTCCCATACATTATGGTTCTAAGAAAATATCCAGATACCATCTTTAGAATGAATGTAACTTCTAATCATGTCAATGACATGCATATCTAGAAAGGGTAACTTGTAGGGAATACCGAGAAGGGGTGAAACAAAATTTCATTATTATTAACTATTTCTATGTTTTAAATAATTTGATTCACATAAATGATCAAATACAAATATTGTTTTCCCGAAGTAAAAATCGTAATTTCCATTAATAAATAGTGAAAATTACATTGTGCAAGTGTTGTAATGCACATCAAAAAAATGATTTTTGCGCACTCAAGAATCATCTGAAAGATGAGAGCATATACTATCCATATACATAATCACATAATATATTAGTCCATCTATATTTATATATACAATAAAATCCTCTAGTAACAAAAGTCTAGTCAAAAAGTCTATTATAAAAAACTATCAACTATGAATATATGATATCTCCATTATGCCATCAATGGAGACAAAAAAGTCACTTTAGATCTACATTCTCTTGTATATTATCAATAAAAGGATGATGATAATATTGATAATGCTCTAGACCATTGTGTTCAGTTATCTACCAATTCCCATGTATCTGTTGTGAACCTTCTTTGGAAAGATGATCAGAAAGTGTGTTCCTTTCCCTGTAATTTTTTTTACAAGAAATATTACCAAATTGTGCCTTTAACATCATAATTTCATCCAATAAACTATTGAGTGTGTGAGTTTGACAAATATAAATCTCATTTAACCAATCAATAACCACTTTGGAGTCACCGAAAACCTTTAGTTGTCGACAATTTTTTTCTAATGCAAAGAGAAGAGTAAGCTAACGGTGAAACTTTTTTCAAAATTATTTGTGCTTGAAACCAATCAGAACATCGATTTGAAGAAGTGAGATTTGCTAAAGTAAAGTATTGCACCCCACCACACCTATCATTTTGAGAAAATCCATCAATGTAAGCCCATGGATTGGACTGATCAATGGATTGTAGTGAAATAATACAGGTATTGGAGAATTTTTCCTCTATGGGGAGGAGAGCATAAATTAGTAACACCTGAATGCCTATCCACTCTAAAAGGAAATTGATTTCCTGAAAATTTTTCTAATTTCTCCCAATCCATATGCCCCACCGAATGAGCACATGCATGTTCCATAGTTTTTTAGGGTTAGCCTTATTCCACCAATTCTTCCATGCTTCATTAAGGACAAAACATAAATAGGTGATCAACTGATTCCTCATCTTTGTTACATAATACACACCAAGAAAGACCCTGAAATGATCTCCTTTTAATATTATCTCCGATAAGAATTTTATTTGAGAGTAAACACCATTCAATTTCCATATGAGGTTCCACTACCATAATAGATCCTCTAGCTGCTTTGACGCAAAGCATATAAGTAACCATAGTTTGGCGTATAAATCCCAATTATAGAGTGAATCAATAAAAATTCATCCTCACTATCCTAAATTCTGACATGTGAATTTGATAATGCATTTGTGTAGTCATTTCAATCCTAATGCCAATGCGTTGGTAAGTTTAAATTGTGAGTTGATAACCAACATTGACCCCAAATGGAAGAATTTTCCAAATACGCCACTTGATTAAGAGTTTTCTTCCCGATCTCTTCTAGAAATGTCATTAAATCAAGAAGATGAATGTGCATATGACCACACCCAGACCATGGGTCGATCCCTATGTGCACATGCTCACCTAAACAAATTCTCCATGCAAGACCAGACCCAATAAGATTGAAAGAGTCTAAAACAACTCTCCAAATTGTCGATATAGTTTCTCTTCCCTTGCTTTCTAATGAGATCGATATTCTAGAGAGAGTGGGAAAATATATTTCCTTGTTACCATTGTTGTCCAAATAATGTGAGTAATAATTAATTTCCATCCAACTTTAGCTACAAGGGGTTGCAAAAAATAGGATGAATTTTCAATGCCCCATCCTCCCCATTTTATTGTCATAGTGATATGATCCCATCTAACCCATGCAAATTGTATTTCTTCTTTTGATCCCTACCATAAGTGACCGTAAAGATTTTCTAAATAAGATTTTAAATACCCTTGGGAATCCATGATAAAGCCATCCAAGAAACGAGATGGATTCATAAACAAACTTTATAAGAACTAACCTTCATGCATGATATAATGACCAGTGAATCCAAACTTGAATTCTTTTTTCAATTTTTAATGGTAACCACATCGAGTCATATTTTCTGTAATCATTCAGTTTCAAATGAAAACTCATATACTTAATCCCATCATCGAATTTTACTGATTGGAAGGGTAGCTAGCCAAGAGCATAAGTCAACTCATACTTAGAACAACCCGTTGCAGATATAATGGATTTGTGATGATTAGTCTCCATTCCTGTGGCCCTGTAAAATAAAATAAGCACCTTTGTAAATGCAACAATATCCCTATGAGAGCCATCAATAAACATGAGGTCATCATCTAGTTTTAGTAGAAGAGTCAGAAAAATATCACTTGCCATTACAACATTCTTCAAATTTCCCCTTCTCTTAGCCTCTTTTTTTTCCATTGTTCTCCTTGGTTCGCTTGTTTTTGTTTCTCCTCCTAATCGATTTTTTGCAAATTCTTATAAAGTCACCATATTCATGGCAAAATTTGCATTTAAAATGAGGTTGATCACAATCAACCTCGTCAACGTGTGTCTAGCTATATAGATTTAAGGTTATTGTTGCTAGGAACTCGTGATCCAGATCTACCTCCACACATATCCTTGCACAAGAGAAGATTTCCTCTAGTGGCTCGACTTGATCAATGTATTTCCCAAGTGCATTATCAATATTTTTGAAAGTTGTAACATTCCAATAGTGCAAGGGAAAAATACGGAGTTTTACCAAATAAGGATGGTAGATGGGACATCACTTTCAAGGTTAAAATATGGGCTTCATTGATCTATATATAACCATTGTGGCCCCACAAATTGAGACTTGCTTTGAAATATTAGGTCCTATTCATTCTTGTTCTTTAAAAGGAAGGTAAAAAAACGTTTTCCGCATAGAGTAGAAGTGATAGAACCCTTGATCATGTTTTCCTAATTTCTTTCAGCCCAAACCCTCATAGAATATGAGGAGGGCCATATCTCCATGAATTGGCCTACCAAGCCACATTCAACCAATTGCAAGGCTTGTTCTCTTCATTGTGGCACAAAAAATTCAACCTTTCTAATTTCTTCTAGCTTCTTAACAAAACAGGAAGGCTTTGTCTTCTGGTAGTATGGCCCATTTATGACCAATGAGATAGAAGCAACGATATGTGGAATATGGGGTGGGAGTGAAAATCTTAGAGCTATAGATCTCCCAATAAAACCCTAACCCACACAAGAGAATTAATTTTAAAAATAATTAATTTAATGAACAATAATTTTTTTGGCCATATTTTGAAAAAATCCAGTAGGAATTTTTGTAAATCCAAGTAAAAACTATCAAACTTCATAATTTTAGGTGCCTTGGAAGTTTTTGATGGTGTTGAATCCATTTACACCATCAAAACATGATCCAAACACTACTTTTAAAAGATTTTTGGAATTTTTGTCGGGATTCCGGCTACTTTTGTTCGTGTGGGCAGTTCCTCTGCGTTGGCACGCAACTCCTATAGAAACATATAACAATATTTAACCATTTATTAATTCATGAAAATTTTCGGAAAAAATCACATAGAGAATATTTGGTCGATGGGTTTCGAACGAGCTAGTGTGGTTGAAGATCAAATTTTCAGGACAAGATGAGGATGAAATATTTAACCATGAAAATTTACCCCTACTTTACCCTACACATTTTGAATATATAAATAAGTTTTGTTAATACCAGGAGCCAATACCATGGTTTACCAAACTATAATTCACTTCACATAATACTAATTCATACTACTTTTTTTAATTAATTAATTTAAATAATAAAAAACACAATAATAAATAAATCCCAAACTTACTCCTAAAAATATTCTAAAATATTTAAACTTTATTTCTATAACTAACATTAAACTTCCTTACTTTATATAAATGCAATGAATCCACTCTTTATATTTTAATATTGAATTAAAAAAATTTAATTTTAATTATCCGAATGAATAAATAAATATAACATTAACATCACTTTAAAATTATAAGATACAATTTGTTTTCCCTAAAAACCATTTAAAGATTATCTTAGATTATAGTGGGGGAGGGTAAAAATGAAATGGACTGGCCGTGCCCCACAGGGACGTGATGGAAGAGGTCTTCCTTCATATCATGTGGAAGAGGGTTACCATACAGTGGTCAAATTGTTCTGCTGGGCGCGTCGGTGTATTTGGTCGCTAATCACGGGACCCACATATTACCTAAAAAAATGCCAACGCATTTCTTCATTTTTCTATATTATTTTTAGGGTTCAAGCGATTTGGTCATCGGTAGTGGGAGGCACCCTCGACTATTAATAAGCCCCACTGTCAATCAGAATTCTCATCTCTCCGGCATTTCGAATAGAGAGTTCAAGTTTCAGAAGAGGAAGATTGCCGTTTAGAATTGGGTTGCTTTGTCTGAGATTCACATTTGGGTTTTGATATTTTTAGTATCCATGTTGTGATTTTGAACAACAATGGCAGCTGTTGGAATTTAATTCCAACTGCAAACAATTAATGCAGAACAAAATCTGATCTTCAGCAATTAATTTCAGATTATCCGGAAGCCGCAAAAGTCCACTGATATTTTGCACTTTAAATGAACATTAAATTCAGAAATTAAATCCCCTGCAGACAGCCGTCTTATTTTTTCTGAAAAGGTGTCACCGCCTTCTGCAATAAATACAAAGATAAAGATCAGCAGATATTTTTTTTAGTTTATAGTTTAAATCAGATATTTGTTTTCCTATAAATGTAATGCACAACAGTCCTGTTTTCTTATGAGAAGAAGTGCAAGAGAGGCAGCGTAAGCAGAAAAGAACAGCAGTTCTGTTTTCTGTGATTTAGAACAACAGTTCTATTTTTGTACTTTGAGCGAAGGTTAGAAGAAGAAGTGTGTGTCTCTTCTGTAAATGCACAGCAGTGCTGAACCTGCGATTTTCTGAGTTAGAGAAAATCGATTTCTGGAACTGAAGCATTCCTCTTGTAACAGCTAAGTTTACTGTATCAGTTTTTTGTTTACTGTTCATGAATACAAGTTTACTGTATTGCTGATTTTCAGTTGCTGTTACACCAAGTGTCAAAAACACTTTGATTTTACTCTGTAAGTTTATTAGTGATTTGACGCCCCTTGATTTAGTTGCTATTACATAAAGCGTCAATTGTCTTAAAGTGACTTAGCGTCAAAAACAGTTTTCTGTTTTTTCTGTGTTATTAAAAAACAGAGTATTTTTCCTGTTGCTGCAACACCACGATCAGCGTTGCTGCAACACCGAATCCTGTTGCTGCAACACCAAGTCCAGAAAACAAAATTATCAGTTTTCTATGCTGAAACAGAGTAGTGTTGTGTTGTCTGTTTGTTAAGGAATTTAGCAGAAAATTCCATCATATCAGAGAGTTTTTCTATGATGTTTTGTGTTATGAAATTCACCATAAAATTCCAACATGGTATCAGAGCTAGTCTAGGCACTCAGTGAGTCAAAAACAAAGTTTTGTTTTTCACTGTAGGAGCTGTAAGAAGTTCAGAGAGCAGATTTTTTCCAGCAGAGAAATTTCTTGCTTGTCTTTTAATTTTATAGTCAGCATCTTTTCTTTTAAGATGGCAGATGCTGGAACAGGTTTGAAAAATTCCCAACTGCCACAGTTTAATGGGAAAAATCACAATGATTGGTCCATAAAAATGAAAGCATTGTTTGCTTCTCAAGGACTATGGGAGCTGGTTGAAACTGGCTATGCTGAACCTGCAGATGCAACAGCACTGGCTGCTTTGACAGCAGCAGAAAGGGACCAGTTGAAGAGTGACAAGAAGAAGGATGCCAAAGCCCTCTTTTTACTTTTCCAATCAGTACATGAAAGTATCTTTCCAGGGATTGCAGCAGCAACAAAATCCAAAGAAGCATGGGATATTTTCAAGACTGCCTATCAAGGCATGGAGAAGGTGAAGACTGCAAAATTGTAGATGTTGAGGAGAGACTTTGAAACACTCAGCATGAAGGAATCTGATACAATAGATTCATTCTTCACTCACGTTATTGGGCTGATAACCCAGATTAGATCTCATGGTGAAATCCTTGAAGAAAGAAGGATCGTAGAGAAGATCTTGAGAAGTTTACCCTCAAGGTTTGAAGCTGTTGTGGTAGCAATAGAAGAAACAAAAGATCTCTCACAGTTCACGGTAGATGAACTCAGTGCTTCTCTTATGTCTCATGAACACAGACTGAGTAGAGGAACATATTCCTCTCTTGAGAAAGCATTCAAGACTCAGATGTCTTTCAGCCAAAGAAAAGGCCGAGGCAGAGCAAATAACAGAGGTCATGGAAGAAGCCAAAACAGAGGCAGATATTATCCTGCAAGCACAAGCAGAAGGAGCTGCAATCAGAACCAAGATGAAGGATCAAGCAAACAACAAGCTCATGGACAAAGGTATGACAAATCCCAAAGCTTCCCAATGTCATTACTGTATAGAAAATATGGGGCACCATGGCCAATGAATGTAAGGAAAAAACAAATAATGAACATGAATAGTAGGTTTAAAAAGATGTTAATTTTGCAAATGAAGAAAATAAGAATCAAAAGAATGTGTTGTTAACATGTAACATTGCACAAGACAAACAAGAAGATGTTTGGTTCTTAGACTCAGGTTGTAGTAATCACATGACTGGAAATATTGCAATGTTTTCCAATCTGGATGAAGATGTTAAATCTGAGGTAACAACAGGAACTGATAGGAAGATAGCTGTCAAGGGTAAGGGCAGAGTTAGTATCCGAGCAAGAAATGGAGAACAGATGATTGTGCCAGATGTATACTATGTACCTGGCCTGAAATGTAATCTTTTGAGCATTGGGTAGCTCATTGACAAAGGTTACAACTTCTTCTTCAAAGATGATATGTGTACAATCAGAGATATACCTCCAAGCAAGAAGATCATTGCACAGGTGCAGATGACCAACAATAGAATGTTTCCCCTCAAACTCAGGGCAGATTTGAAGGAAGGAAGAACTATTACAGCTGTAACACAAGAAGTCTTTTAGGAACAAGTGAAAGATGAGAATTGGTTGTGGCACTTTAGATTTGGACATCTCAATTTCGGAGGCCTGAATTTGTTGCACAGAAAAAGAATGGTAAAGGGATTGCCATTGATTGAGAAACCGGACAGCCTTTGTGAAGGCTGCATCTTGGGTAAGCAACACAAAGAAAGCTTTCTAGCAGGAAAGAGTATAAGGGCAAAAGCACCCTTGGAAATTGTTCACTCTGATGTGTGTGGACCGATGCAAGTACCATCACTTGGTGGAAATATATATGTTTTAACTTTCATTGATGATTACAGCAGAAAGACATGGGTGTATATGCTGAAACAGAAGAGTGAAGTGTTTGAGAAATTCCGCCACTTCAAAACTCTTGTTGAGAAACAGTGTGGGCATTACATCAAAGTGCTCAGAACAGACAGAGGAGGAGAATACATCTCCCAAGACTTTCTGTGTTTTTGCAGAGAGAATGGCATACAAAAGCAGTTTACAGCAAGGTATACACCTTAGCAAAACGGTGTTGCTGAAAGGAAGAATAGGACCATTCTTGACATGGTTAGAAGTATGCTGAAGGCAAAGCACTTGCCTCATGAGTATTGGGCAGAAGCTGTCACTTGCGTAGTTTATATCATGAATAGATGCCCAACTAAAGCTGTCATGAACAGAATACTAGAAGAAGCATGGAGTGGTCAAAAGCAAACTGTCACTCACATGAGAGTATTCGGTTGTGTAGCCTATGCACACGTACCAGATCAGCTAAGGAGAAAGCTTGATAGTAAGGGGGAGAAATGTGTGTTTGTTGGCTATTATGATGAGTCAAAAGCATACAAACTCTATAATCCATCCACTAAGAAATTGATTGTAAGCAGGGATGTGCAGTTCATTGAAAATGAATCTTGGGATGGAAGTTTAGAAAGAACAGTGAATGTGAAGACAATTGTGTCTCATGAAGAAGAAGAGGAAGGGACAGCAGCAAATAATCCTTCCTTGGTGGTTCCTCCTCCACCACAGCAAATTCAGCAAACCACACCACAAGCTGGAATTCGAACAACCTTAAGAAGTCAAGGTAGTGCTTCTTCAAGCACACCACAGGGATCTGAAATACCTCAAGTTCGGATGAACTCTAAGCACACCGAAGAAGGACCAAGATTCAAAATCTGAAGAGATTTATGAACAAGGAGAGGTAAGTAAACCATACCGGTCCTGAATCATTATTCGCTTTATATTGTCATGTTGATGACCCAGTTCATTTTGAAGATGCTGTAAATGAAGATAAATGGATTGAAGCAATGAATGAAGAAATTGGTGCAATTGAAAAGAGTAACACATGGGAGTTAGTGGACCTCCCTGAAGGCAAAGATGCCATTGGAGTTAAGTGGGTCTATAAGACCAAAAGCAATGCCGAAGGAAAGATTGACAGGCACAAAGCAAGACTTGTTGTGAAAGGCTACAAGCAGCAACAAGGCATAGATTATGATGAAACCTTTGCACCAGTAGCAAGGATGGAAACAGTGAGAACAGTGTTGTCTATTGCAGCACAACACAAATGGAAGATTTATCAGATGGATGTTAAATCTGCATTCCTGAATGGAGTGTTGAAAGAAGAGGTTTATGTTGAACAACCTCCAGGTTATGAAGTTGCTGGCAAAGAGCATAAAGTTTGCAAACTGAAGAAGGCTCTTTATGGGCTGAAGCAAGCTCCAAGAGCATGGTAGAGCAGAATAGATGCTTATCTGATTGAGAATGGATTTGACAAGTGTGATGGTGAACCCACACTCTACATAAAGGAAAATGACGGTAAGATTATTATTGTTGTTTTATATGTAGATGATCTGATTTTTACAAGCAATGATGCTTCTCTCATTACTGATTTTAAAGCAGTCGTGAAAAGTGAATTTGAAATGACTGACTTGGGCTTCTTAAGATATTTTCTTGGAATTGAAGTAGACCAAAGTGAAAATGGTGTTTTCATTTCTCAAGATAAATATGTAGAAGCTGTGTTGAAGAGATTTAACACGCAGAACAGCAAAGCAGCTGTGACTCCAACTGTAATGGGGCTGAAATTGACCAAAGAAGACAACAGCAAGGATTTTGATCCAAAATTGTACAAGAGCATAGTTGGCAGCCTTATGTACTTGACTGCAACTAGGCCGGACATTATGCACGCTGTGAGTTTAATCTCCAGATTTATGGAAAGACCGAAACAGACTCATTGGCAGGCAGCCAAGAGGATTCTAACGTATGTGAATGGAACGAAGGGGTTTGGTATTTTATACTCCTCTTCTGAAAGTTTCATGTTGACAGGTTACACGGACAGTGATTGGGATGGAAGTGTTGATGATAGGAAAAGCACATCAGGATATGTGTTTCATATGGGATCGGGAGCCATCTCATGGGCTTCCAAGAAGCAACCAGTTGTGGCTTTATCAACAGCAGAGGCAGAGTATGTGGCAGCAACAGCAGCAACATGCCAAGAAGTATGGCTAAGAAGAGTTCTCAGAGACTTGTGTCATGAACAGGAAAATGGCACAACCATTTACTGTGACAATAGCTCAGCAATAGCTTTGTCTAAAAACTCTGGTTTTCATAAAATAACAAAGCACATAGATACCAAATTTCACTTCATACGTGAATTGGTTAACAATGGTGAAGTTGGTTTGCAGAACAGAGGATCAGCTGGCTGACATCTTGACAAAACCATTGCCAAAGAAAGGTTCTGATTATTTCAGAAAATGCCTCGGTATGCAACAGTTGAAATTAAGGGGGAGTGTTGGAATTTAATTCCAACTGCAAACAATTAATGCAGAACAAAATCTGATCTTCAGTAATTAATTTCAGATTATCCGGAAGCCGTAAAAGTCCACTGATATTTTGCACTTTAAATGAACATTAAATTCAGAAATTAAATCCCCTGCAGACAGTCATCTTATTTTTTCTTAAAAGGCATCACCGCCTTCCGCAATAAATACAAAGATAAAGATCAACAGATATTTTGTTTAGTTTATAGTTTAAATCAGATATTTGTTTTCCTATAAATGTAACGCACAACAGTCCTGTTTTCTTATGAGAAGAAGTGCAAGAGAGGCAGCGTAAGCAGAAAAGAACAGCAGTTCTGTTTTCTGTGATTTAGAACAACAGTTCTGTTTTTGTACTTTGAGCAAAGGTTAGAAGAACAAGTGTGTGTCTCTTCCGTAAATGCACAACAGCGCTGAACCTGCGATTTTCTGAGTTAGAGAAAATCGATTTCTGGCACTGAAGCGTTCCTCTTGTAATAGCTAAGTTTAATGTATCAATTTTTTGTTTACTGTTCATGAATACAAGTTTACTGTATTGCTGATTTTCAGTTGCTATTACACCAAGTGTCAAAAACACTTTGATTTTACTCTGTAAGTTTATTAGTGATTTGACGCCCCTTGATTTAGTTGCTGTTACATAAAGCATCAATTGTCTTAAAGTGACTTAGCGTCAAAAACAATTTTCTGTTTTTCTGTGTTATTAAAAAACAGAGTATTTTTCCTGTTGTTGCAACACCACGATCAGCGTTGCTGCAACACCGAATCCTATTGCTGCAACACCAAGTCCAGAAAACAAAATTATCAGTTTTCTATGCTGAAACAGAGCAGTTTTGTGTTGTCTATTTGTTAAGGAATTTAGCAGAAAGTTCCATCATATCAGAGAGTTGTTCTATGATGTTTTGTGTTATGGAATTCACCATAAAATTCCAACAGCGGCGAGGGAAGTTAACTACGCTTCTATAGCTCTCTGGCTCGCTATCATGACAATGGTGGGAGCCGAAGTAGCGGAGATGACGGCACCATCTCCTAGTCCGACGATGGAAGCAGGTGCTGCTTCAATTCACTTCTTTCCCTCCCTATTCGTTTCCCTTCTCACCTCATTCATCCCATTCTTGGCCTCTCAATTTTATTGAGATGTACTGCGGTCACTGTTAGAGTTTGATGTGAAGGATTTTCTTGGACAGACGATTGCTATTTTGTATGACACTCTGGGTATGGTTTTTGTGGAAGTTTTGTCTACTGGATGAGTGACAGTTTTTCTGTCCGGCACACAGACTCCTTACTCTTTGCTTAGCAATATAATAAATAAAGGGATGTTTTCAGATTACTTCTTATTGTATTTTCTTTTGCTTGTTTCAATTTTGGATTGTTATGATATTGTGAGCAGAATGTGTGGCAATGGTTGAAATCTGAATTTGTGGCAACCATTGAAATCTGAAATCCATTTATTGAATTATTTTTCTGCACATTGCCCAAAATGGTTTATCGTATCGTATGTGGGAAAGGTGTTCAAAACATAACTGAGATATGATGTGTTTACTGCCTGTATTAAATTCAATAACGTTTTAATTAAATTGATGGGGTGATGAAACTTCTGTAATTTTTGTGTGTTTCCATCCATTGATTCTTCTCCGTCAAATAAAGGAACTAAACATTTTATTTAAAAAAAAATAGAATAGAGAAAAAATAATTATTTTAAAAAAATAGCCACATGGAAAATTGCGTTTAGTCTCTACATAATTATCTTATTTAAAAAAATATTAACTATTGATTTATGTAATAAAGTTCATTGTGAAATGTAAGGGGAGGAGAGAAACCCTAGGAACCCTACTATGCAACCAGGCAACTTTTGCCGACGTAGAGTGCAATCAGAAGTCTTGTAGATTATCTACCCAGTTCAGATGTGTTGACATTTTGTATCTGGGAAAGCTGTGGGGTCCTGCCATTCTTCTTTTTCACGAGTCGTCTTCTTTTTCAGCCATAGCAATGGCGACCTAGGCGACCGAGCCGATATAACTGATAAAACTCCAAATCCATGCTTCCACAACCTTGACAGTTCCCAGAAAGGTGCAGATCCATAAGGAAAAACTCCCTAGAATCTCCCTATCCTTTCTCATTCGAGTCGGGTGGAAAGTAAAAAGTGTTTTGAATCTTTAAGATCTTTCTTAAGACTCTTAACAAAAATCCTTCCTCTTTAGGGTTTCCGGTTTGGATCATGTGGTAAACGTCCAGCAAAGTATAGATAATAGTCTGGGAATTCTGGTACACATCCAACATTTGATAAAAACTCAATATATTAACTAAATGGCTCTCACCTGGAAAGCGTACAAAATTCATACAACCCTATTTCTTTCATTGATTATATAGTTTTTCACACTAACAGTAATCTAAGTTTAAGTTTAGCTATCTCTATTACTTCCTACAACATCTTCTTCAACTACCAGATTTATTGTAGTTGCCAGTGTTTGATAAGGCAGATGGAATGACAAAAGCCACTACCGGTCATGGTTAAATACAACGAGATTTTCAATGGACAGTAAAATATAGGGTTAAACTCCAGAAGATAATGCGCAACCTGAAACAGAGTCATGCACAGTAAAAAAGTAAAAATCAAATAACAGATTGAGCATCCAAGCAATATGGTTTAGATTATATTTCATTAAGGCAAGGAAAACATTTACAAATATATGGTTTAGATTATATTTCATTAAGGCAAGGAAAACATTTACAAATAAAAAACACGAAACTTCAGCTCCATTCTCCGTGGTAAAGCTTAAGATGTTAATGAATTTTTCTCTTTTTTTGCAGTGAGTAGTAAGACTTGTGTGCAGTAAGAGTTGAGAATAATTAATATTATTTTGATATTAATGGAGAAAATGGTTACATTGTTGTAACTTTCTCCCTGGTTAAGGATTAGTTCCTATAGTTATGGGGTTTGGGTGCAACTTCCTATTTCCTAGTGTTGTATTTAATGATGTAATCTTTTGATTGATTATTGAATAGAGTGGACTAGAGTGATCTCTCAAGTTTTGTGAGTGTAGTCTCCAGGTGGAGGCCACACCTGAGAGCTACATCTCTTCCTTTTACAAATACTGTTCACATTGTATCTTGGTATCAGAGCTCAGATTGAGTGAGCCTGATTTTTTTGTCACGTGTGAGGCTGAAGTGCCTGTAGAAGCTAGCTTGACTGTGTGGTGGAATTGCCTATGTGGCTTGAAGTGCCTTTGTGGCTGTCTGTACATGAGAGCTCTGTGCTCGATTGAGCAAGTGGACTGCAGAACACCTGGCTCGGACTCGGAATTTTTTTTTCCCTCAGCAGAAAGGCCGATTAGCGCGGATTTTGCGCTGACAGTCACGCCAGAAGACTGATTAGCACGGATTTTGACGGATAAATCGCGCTAAAGTGCGGGATTTGAAGGATAAATCGCGCTAAGCGCAGATTTTACCGGGAAACTCGTGCCAATTAAATTACTCTAAGCGATTTTTAATTAGCGCGGATTTTTCACTTGGGGTAGCGCTAAAGGGATCTGTGAACTTCGTTTGGCGGTTTGCAAACAGTGCAGATCGGCGGAGTTGCAGATCAGTCCGGGAGAGACAGATCAGGAAAGCGCCAGAGGAGGTCTGCGGGAAACCTCGACTTCGTTTGGCGATCTGCAAGGAGATCAGGATCGGCGAAGTGGCACATTAATTCGGGAGAGTGGATTAGATCAATTGTGATCAGATCATTGTTTTGGCTATGTTGGAAACGTCGAATTTGCTCATTGGAGCGGGAGTGCCAGACACTGCAGATCGGTGGCAGAGGTGACAGATCGATCTGACAGGTATTGTTTTTGTTGTTGTTAAGTATATTCACAATGAGTAATATGATGGAATCTTACCTTAACGAGTCTGGTAAACTCAACGGGTCTAACTTCACGAACTGGAAGTTTAAGATCCAGACTCTGCTCGAACGTGCGAATGCTTGGGCTATAGTGACAGGCGACGAGTAGAAGCCAACCGCAACCACACAGAAGGAAGACTCGTAAAAACGAGAAAACAAAGCCAAATTCCTCTTGAAGATGTCTCTGAAAGACAATGTTATTGCGCACATCAGAGATTGTAAAACGTCCGCGGAGATCTGGACGAAAATCAAAAATATGTATGAGACCCAAAATACAAACAGAGTTTTGGCTCTGAAAAGCAAGCTATTTTCAATGAGGATGGATGAAAGGGAGTCTGCTACTACATTTGTAGCGTGAATTAA
>APFE031065910.1:0-21523 GCA_000404065.3 Pinus taeda
AGCCTGCGATAAGCCTGGAAGTGTGTGCCAGGATCCTCGCTTCATTGGAGGGGATGGCATCATGTTCTATTTCCATGGGAAGAAATACCACGATTTCGGTCTCCAATCTCCGGAAATTTTTGGTAATTTCAAACAAAACTCTCAACAGAAAACAATGCTATGTTTTCACACAACGGAACAAAAAAAATGTTTCAAGAACACAGAGTTTTACCCCACACACAAAAAATTTGTATTCATTAAAAACTGTTGTTACAAAAAAACATCTTCCTCTTACATAGGGATTTCACCAGAAATGCTCTAGCTCCACAAAAAAAAATTACTCTGTCGCTTCTGGAAGAATTACTCTGTCCCAGCTTACAAATTTACACTGTTGTGTAAAAATATCTTACATCCACTGCTGTGTGAAAAACATTTCACTTCTTCTTTTTACTCTTCTTGAAAAGATTTACACTGTTGTGTAAAAATTCTTCATACTCCTATTGCATTCGCACTGCTACGTGCTGGGTATTACATTAGATATTCAACAAACAAAACATGATATATTTACGCTGTTGCACATTACTTTTTCAACAACATGATATATTTACGCAGTTGCACATTCCTTTTTCAACAACAGAAATTACATTCGGGCGCTGCTGCTCTATATTGCAGAGGGATTAACACTACTACCACTCTGTTTCTATACTGTTGCATATTACATGTTTCAGAACAACAAAAACATTTCTTCACGCTGTTGCGTGCTATGCTCAGTATGCATATTTGCCCTTTTTCATTCGCGTTGTGCTGCTCATCGTCAACAAAACAAAAAACAAATGACATTACCTTCATGCTGCTGTGTGTCTTATTAAGTTTTCATCTCTCAACTAAAAACATCCGCGCTCTGTTGCGCTTTACATATTACATGGTCTGCGTATTGGCCTCTTTTTTTGTTCGCACTGCTGTGCTTATTACACATTCAACTTTTTAACCCCAAAAAAAAAAACAAAAACGACATTACATATTACTTTGAGAAAAAAAATACTCGCGTGAATTAAAACTTCACCTACATTTATTGACCCCAGTACATTTCAATTAAATTCTTTAATTACTTCAGCATGGCGGTCAATTAATTTAATCCACCTTGCATAAGCTTCAGTGGTACGAAGGTCAAACAAAAAATATGTGCAGCTGCTCTCTTAATCGTAGATCTGCCCCAAAACAATCAGAATTTTGCTGGCAATATCGTGCGGCCTTATTTGTTGAACGTTAAGCTCTTGTTGAACGTTAAGCTCCGGGGAATGACGATTTTGGAAAGGACTGCTGTGGACACGCATCAACAGGTGAGTGTGATCGGAGCCACTTCGAGGAATACCATTGCTGCATGGAAGGTGGTGCGGGGAAGTCTGCCGGTTTTGCAGTCGCAGTTTACTGGCGGCTTCTGGCAATGTTGCACAACAATTGGAATTAATATTCCAATACTCTCTTTTAATTTAGATTGTTGGGTTTTTTTTTTCTGTAAGAAAAAATCGTAATTTTATTTATATTGATAAAATTACATTTTGTAGATGCTTGAAGTATATGCATATGGTTGTTCCTGTAATAACTATTACAGGTAGCAAAACATAAATAAGAACACAGAGTAGTAAAAGAAACTGTTCCCGTAATGACAGGAATATAACAGAAATAAAAAAAATGTGTCTACAGGCCTATATTTTCCTTCATTTTTTCTTCTCCACTTTACCCCAGACTCCAGTGTTGTCAGTGGGGATAATTATGGCAAGTTGGTTTTTCTCTGTGTGCCCTGGTTGATCCTTATCCGAGTCCGATCCTTCGGAGTTATGTGCTTGTTTGGCACCGCTTATTTCCAGCTGTAATTCTTGCTGCCCTACCATGTTATTTGGGTCTAATTTGGGCCTTTCGGTGTTTTCTTCTTGCATTTTTTCCTGTTTCCTTTGTACGTCTATGGGATCCGTGTTCAGTGTCTCCTCCTCCAGTGGTTTGGTATGCTGCCAACCTTTTGGCTTTTTCTGTTGTTTCTTATTCCCTTTAGGCTCCTTACTAGTCAGTGGACATGCATATTGAAGGTGCCCTGTTTGGAAGCAGCAGCGGCATCTGAAAGTCGTGTTCTCATAGTCAATGTGATGTGATCTGGGAGTCCTTGACTTAGATCTACCTCTACACATATTCTGGCATATGTGAAAATGCCCCGGTTGGCTCTGTCCTCATCTATTTTGAGATATTTTCCTAAGGAATTCCGAATGGTTGTTAAAGCTTTTCGATGCCAGAAATGCAGTGGTAGGTTGTGTCGCCTTACCCAAAATGGCATCGTCGATACTACCATGGTATTGGTGTCGAAGTCCAGGAACCAGGGTATGAGAAAGAGACCAGCATTGCCCCAAAACCAAGGCCCCTGATTAATGATATTCTCTCGTTCCAGCTCTATGCTAAATCTGACTATGAAGAATCCCTTTGGGCATAAATATATTTCACATTTGGATGTCCATGATGTATAAACCCATTGATGTAGTGCATCAGCTTTGGGCCAATAACCGTTAAATCTGCATATAACAGCATTGTGAATTAAGTCTGAGTATAGATCGGTTACCTTCAACAATGATACAGTACGCACAGGTGATTCTGGCTTTTGTTCCATGATGTAGGGTCCTGGGAGCTCTGGTGTGGATGTTGGTCTGTGTTGCATTGGTTCCTTTCCTTTGACTGCATCGCAGAAGGAGCTTGTACTTTTTGAGGTGGTTCCCTTGTATCCACCTTGGAGTCTCAGATTGAGGATGATGGTTGAATCTTTGACAACTCCATAATGCTGGAGAGTGTGTTGGTCCTGCATGTAGAGTCCTGAGAATAAGAGACTTTGGTATGATGCCGGAGTTCCCAGTTTGATCTGGATCTGCTTTTTTAACTCCAAGACTTCCATCCCTTCCCTGATTTGTACACAACAATGTCCGCCTTCTACCGATCTGATAAATATTTGTTTTAGATCTGACGGATCAGCCTTAATCAAGCCCTGATTCCCATGATTGTTCTCCAGATCTGTCGAATCGAAAAAGGGCTTTCTTCCTCCTGTTAGCAGTTTTCCAGGTGCATCTGTTGTGGTTCCAGTGACCTTATCCATACTCCACTTTGCTGTTTTGTTTTCCAAATCTGGCGATTGGGAAGCATATTTGGGTTTTTTTTTTTTTTCCCCTGCATTGAGAGGCTTTCCATCTCCTATCATCCATTTTTTAGATTCAATCGCATTAGTTTCTGAGTGTGCCTCAGCGGGATCATGCCAAATGACAAATGTATCAAGGGATCTGTTTGATTCAAGACTAGAGGTTCGTGGTCATTTCTCCCTATAGCTCTCTGATGTCAGATCTGAGTCGCCCCTCATTCTTCCACCTGGAAATGGGGGAGCAGCATTCTGTATGGCTCCTGCTCGCACGGCCATTTCCGGCTAATCCGCTCCATTCTTACCCTTAAGCGCATTTAAAAGCTCTGAGGCAAGGTAATGTTGCGTTTTCGATTGTGGATCTGGTCTATGGCGGGCTGTATCGTCCTGGCCGTGTCCTGTTACAAAAAGAGAAAACGGTTTACCGTGAAAATAACCCTTAATCAGATAGTGAGAACTCATCCATGACCTATGAGCAGACCAATCAGCATCCGGGGACCGATTTGATGCAGGGGGATTGTGGTCTATTCCGCTGCAATACCAAATCCATGACGGCGTATACGATTCGGTTGATCCAGCGATCGACCTCCAGGGGTTCTCTGCTGTCTTTGCCCCTTCACAGATCTGCAGTGTGACGACAGCACCAAGGAAAACCCTAGCCATCTTCGCTCCTCTCTTCTTTCCCTGTTAATTCCGCTCACTCGTTTGGCACTCGAGAAATGTATTGTATTCTTTTCATAAATGTTTTCGACTACTGGGTTATTAGTCGTACCCAAACATTTCCTCAAAAATTCAAACTGTTACAGGCCCCCCTTAACTATATGCATCGTCTCCTTTTGGCAGAGTCTTCTCAAAAAAGGCTTAGATCGACTGGAGCGCTCAAGGGACTTTCGGACTGTATTCCCTTCCTTCTCCATACTTGTGTAACTTTCTTCTTTTGCATGATTCTAGCTTGTGTAAGAGCCCATGTTAAGTTACAATTACATGCCATATGACCAATGTTATGACACTTGAAGCATTATACATTTTTCATGAATAAGATTTCATGATTTCTTTGTGTAAAATTGTTTCTTGGAGGTTGTCGGAGACTATAACATCTATCTCTATGATATGCTTTACAGTCTTTTGCCATATGACCAAAGTTTGAACAAGAATAACAATAACCAAAAAATGAACTTTGGTACATGGGAAATGGAGGTTTCCTTGATGTACTTCTGAAGCCTTTCTACCTTGAGATCCTTTGATGATAGCCATTGCCTCTTGCCTCTTTGACATCATCTACATTTATTTTTGGAGATGGTTTTCTACTTGGAGCAATATTTCTTCTATTGTAGCCTTGATTTTTCTCCTTACCTTTGCTGGAATTGGGAGCATCACCATTTCTTTTTGGCTTCTTCACATATCTCTTTTGCTTAAAGAATTTTCATTCTTGTTTGAGGGTTCACTTGCATACCCGAGTCCTGATTTATCAGATGAACATCTGTGATAGCTAAGCATGTCATTCAAGGCTTGAGAGCTCTTCAAGATTTTTTTCATCCCTTCAACCTTTTTTCTGAGGAGGACAATCTCTTCTTCCAATCTTTCACACTCATTATTCTTGTTTGCAAGTGGTTCCTCAGTTTCCTCCTTGCTACGGGTAGCTTCAGCTGCTACTATTTTAAGGGAGATGATATCTGACTTCATTTTGAGGATTTCTTCATTCTTTGCCTGACTGCTCTCCATTTTCTTCTCAGCTCCTTGTGCCTGTTTCCTGGCTTCTTGTAATTGAGACTTAAGGGAGGAGACCTCTACCTTGTATTGACCAATCTCTTCTTCAAGTTTGTTCACGCTCTTGTGCCTTTGTTCAAGTTGACTTGACAAGTTATTTTCCTGCTTCTTTGCTTTATTCAATTGATTTGTCATGGATGTGACTTCTTCGTGATGCTTCCTTTTGCTTTGATGAAATTCCTTCTTAAGCTTGGAAAGCTCTTCATCCCTTTCTTGTACTTGAAACTTGATGAGGTCAACTTTTTTCCTTGTTTGATCTTGGTTACCAACTGGAGCTATCTTCTTAAGTGCCTCATTTTCCCTTTTCAAATTGTTAATCTCTTCCATGGCAGTCATAAGTTGAGTGAATAGTTCTTCTACAAAGTTCTTTTCATTCTCTTCATATTCTATGATGGATTCAGGATCTCCTTCTTGATTGATGGTCATGGTCAGTGCTCCTTTTGAGTGAAAGTCATGAAGTTTGTCCCATATATCCTTTGCTGATGAATATTTTCCTAGATTCTTCTTTACAGAATCAGGTAGTCCATTCAATATTGTCTTTGCTACTTTTGCATCGTACTCTTTGGATTCTCTATCCATCCTGCTATCATCAATCATTGATTCCCAAAATTCAATCCCTTGAGACTGTAAGAAAGTCCTCATTTTTGCTTCCCATATATCAAATTTCCCATTGAACCTTGGAGTCTCATCAAACTGATTGTCTTCTACTTTAGTAGTAGAGGGAGACACATCCTTAGGAGGATTGGAGGCTTTCTTCCTTGACCTCGTCATTTGTGTTCTCTGCCCTTATTCTTGCACTCTTAAGTATACTTGAAATACTTGACTGTGTATTTAAAAATCACTGAGTGTCTTCAACAGCAACACAAAAAACTTGAGAAATACCTTGAATCTTTCTTGACTGAGTCCTCACTCTGCTAGAGAAGTTGCTGCAACAAGAAATTCTTCCTTCAACTTCTTTGACACCTTCAAAGAGCCTGGACAAGCTCTGATTCCATGTTGGAAATTTCTGGTAATTTCAAATAAAACTCTAAATAGAGAACAATGCTCTGTTTTCATAGGATCTTAACACAACAAAACAAAAAAAATTGTTTCCAGAACACAGAGTTTTACCCACAGAGGGATTTCACTAGGAATGCTTTAGCTCCACAAAAAAAAAATTACTCTGTCCCTTCTGGAACAATTACTCTGTCCCAGCTTACAAATTTACACTATTGTGTGTAAATATTTCTTATATCCACTACTGTGTGAAAAACAATTCACTTCTTCTTCTTTTTACTCTTCCTGAAAAGATTTACAATGCTGTGTAAAAATTATTCATACTCTTGCATTCGCACTGCTGCGTGCTGCATATTACATTAGATATTCAACAAACAAAACATGATATATTTGCACTACTGCATATTCCTTTTTCAACAACAGAAATTACATTTGGGCGCTGCTGCCCTATATTATAGAGGGATTAACACTACTACCACTCTGTTTCTATGCTGCTACATATTACATGTTTCAGAACAACAAAAACATTTCTTCATGCTGCTGCGTGCTCCCTATGCTCCCTATGCATATTTGCCATTTTTCATTCACGCTCTATTGCGCTACCATTCATGGTCAACAAAACAAAAAACAAATGACATTACCTTCACGCTGCTGCGTGTCTCATTACATTTTCATCTCTCAACTAAAAACATTCACGCTCTGTTGCGCGTTACATATTACATGGTCTGCATATTGCCCTTTTTTTATTCGCACTGTTGTGCGTATTACACATTCAAATTTTTAACAAAAAATAAAAATGACATTACATATTCCTTTGAGAAGAAAAATTACTCCCATGAATTAAAACTTCACCTACATTTACTGACCCCAGTACATTTCAATTAAATTATTTAATTACTTCAGCATGGCGGTCAATTAATTCAGTTTGCCTTGCATACGGTTCAGTCATACGGAGGTCAAACAAAAAATATGTGCAGCTACTCTCTTAACCGTAGATCTGCCCCAAAACAATCGAACGACTGCTGGCAATATCAGGTGGCCTTATTTGCTTAACGTTAAGCTCCGGGGAACAGCGGTTTGGGCAAGGACTGCTGTCAACATGCGTCAATAGGTGAGTGTGATTGGAGCCCCTCCGAGGAATACAACTGTTGCATGAAAGGTGGTGCACGGAAGTCTGTCGGTTTTGCAGTCGCAGTTTACTGGCGGCTTCCGGCAACGCTGCACGGTAGTTGGAATTAATATTCCAACACACATCAACTCTCATTTCATTGGCAAGAGAGGCCAGGGAATGGGTAGAGACTTCACATGGGTGCAGTCCATCGGAGTGCTGCTGGATGATGGTTGACAGCTCTACTTGGGCGCCAAAAAGGTGAGTACGTGGGACAATTCAGTGAACCAACTGAGCACGGCCTTGGATGGCCAACGCATAACTCTTCCTCCGGGTGAGGGGGCTACGTGGGCAACAGCCTCTGGACTTAATGTAACTCGTTCCGATAACGCCAATGCTATGGTGGTTCAAGTGGAGGACAAGGTAAAGATTAGTGCTCGAGTAGTGCCTATTAGTGAGGAGGAGTCTCGAGTCCATAAGTACGAGATCGTTGCTGGGGAGGACTGTTTCGCCCATCTGGAGCTGAGCTTCAATTTCTATTCTCTGAGCCCCAATGTGAACGGTGTGCTTGGACAGACATATGGGGCAAAATACCGAAGCCCTGTGAAGATGGGGGTGGCCATGCCTGTCATGGGAGGGGAATCCAATTATGTGACTTCTAGTCTCTTCGTGGCATACTGCAAAGTTTCCCGCTTCGCCTTGTTTTCTGATGATCAGTATGCCATCAGCAGTGCACTCGACTGCACCAGCGGGCGCGGCGATGGTTGTGGGATCGTCTGTCGCAGGTAGGTGAATGCTTCGAATGTGTTATCCCTTTAGAGCATCAATGACTCATAATCCCGTGTTGAAGCCAATATTGTTGTTCTTATTATGATTGCTACTTCACTCCATCATAGTAACGGAGGAGTAAAGTTATTGGCCCAATGGATAATTGTGTAAGCAAAGATATTATTGTCATTACCAATAAATATGGTCGTAGTATAACTCTTCTCTACTTGTACTCTTTACAAAAAAATGATGTATCATTATATAGGGTTTTACTATGGATGCTCGGCATTTTACTGTCATCGGCATAAAAATCATCTAATGTCCCCTTTACATGATATTCATCCAGTGAGCTAAAGTCCCCTTTACATGATATACATTATCCAGGAAGCTAAAGAAAGGACGCTGTACATATCCCAAACTGAAGCATTTTTTCATAAATAAACAAAAATATAGATACCAAGCATTATAAAGCCTCCAATTAGTCTCTAAGCCATTATTGACTATTTTTTTGTAAGTCAGAGTAGAAACCTTATATTATGATAGCACAAAAAATTATATAGACGTTTGTTGCTCTGTGAGACTGAAAACTAGACCAGCGGAAATATAATATGGCTTTGTTCCAAAACTTGACCGAACTTGCCAAAAGATGTCTTGTCTATAGTAATTCGTAGGCATATCAACAAAATTAACATTTCTATTGCTACTTAGCCATTTGCAAGTTGTTGAAGGCTTGAATGAAAATCTGACTTCCTGATCTACAAACTTATCTATTATTCTATTATTATGCTTTGTCCTACCTAGCCTATTGACCAGAAAAAATAAAAATTAGACACAAAAACATGATCATTTTCCAATGGACATTGATGGGGCCTCCAGCACACCTGATCCTGATGCAGGTGTATTTTTTGCCCCTAGAGTTCCTGCAGTTGTCACTCCTGCTCTCTGTTTTACTGACTACTTGTCATTGGCTTCAATTACCTCTTTGACTTTGTATTTTGTTAATTTGGCCAGATTGTCATGCCCCTTCCCCAAAGTAATATCCAGGTTATGGATATATTTCAAGTAAATTAAAAAAAAATTGTTCATGTCTTCGATCATCTTGCAAACATTCTATGTATGCCACCCGTTGTAGTGCCTCCTCACTCCCTTTAGTCGTTGCTCAATTGCATTCAGTCGTAGATGGTATTCCATCTAACACTTGATCCTTTCTTTCGCTAGTTCCGCCTGCAATTTTCCCACTAAAGTTTTAACATGCCAAGCTATTTCCAAATTCCTTCAATAAATTGTTTGTCTCATTCTGGATTTCCTAGTATCTATTATCCAGTGGACCTCCTCTTCATTTTTATTGTCTGCGGTATTCTATCTAAGACGCCGCACTTCATTTTCCTAAATTGCAATGACCTCTTTGATGCGTTCTAGGATGGATGTGTGGTAATTAAGAGTTGCTTCCTTCACCGCCTCCTCTGTTCTGGTTCTTTTGCCCATCGTGGAGCTTTAAGCTTCCACTCTTGCCCTCCCCCTCGGTCTACCACTCCCATTTCTCCCCATTAATATTCTAGATGACGCAGTTCGTTGATGGATAGTTGTTCTTCTTGTTTTTTACCAACTTGTCACAATTCCTCCCATGGATCGCCCATCCTTGGCATATAAAGGAAAAATCTCGAGCAAGATCACCCACCCCGATTGTTGGGTGCCGTCCCTATTCATTTTTTACAACATTCGTATACCAATGTTATTTCAATTCATTTGTGTGAGAAAGGAATTATCCTCTTGTTCATTCGCCTCTGCATATGCCCTGAGTCGTCCCATTATAGCCTCAGTTCTATTCCAGTACTGCTTCACCCTATATTTTGTCCTTCCCCACTTCTTCACCTGTCCTTTCTTATAAATGCCACCTCTGGGATGACGATTATACGATCCTGGGTTACACTCTTTCCCATCAGCACCTGTCATGTCCTTCATATCTTGTTGACACATACCTCCTCGATCTTCCCTAATGCCCTTTACTTGTCCGTTCATATTAATGACTAAACATTCCTTTCTTTAGGTGGATTACTACCTATCCCCTACCCTTCCCCCCCATATCCACCATGTTGCGCCTCTGACATGGAAAGATTTCTTGCTGCCAGAGCTTGGAAGTCCTTCTTTAGTTGTTCATCGATTTTTTCCTCCCAGGTCATTTTAGTTAGAACCTTGGTTCTCTTGACCCCTTTATTTTCCACTCTATCTGCCAACACATTGGCCAAGCATCTGACTAAGGTAAACTCTATCATTTTTAGCTCCTCCATGTGGTCCTTAATCCTTTTAATTATTTTCCCGAGATGCCAATCCCTCGTGACACCCATTCCTCCACTTGTTGTTTGCTAATTATGGAGCCTAAAAATGGTGGACTTCTCTGTATCCCTATTTCTTTTGGCTTCCTGAAGACTTCTCCACTCTTTTCTTTTTCCATTTCTTACTTCCCAAAAGACGTGATTTTGAATTATTTCCCTATTATTCCATGCTAGGTTCCATATGGTTGACCCATGGGTTGAGCCCGTGAGCCTTACCAGGTTTTTTTAATTGACAATTACAAGTGTATTTCACCTTCCATAATTTTTCCCATGGCTTTTCCCCTCTTATTAACCATTTCCATCACAATTTCGCTCCATTTTCTTTGTTAATTATCTTTGCGTCTTGTAACCCAAAGCCTCTGGCCAACTTAGATTTACAAATTGTGTTCCATGCCACCAATGCCCATTTTCGTTTTTCCTCTTCCCCTCGCCACAAGAAGTTTCTCTGTATATCCTTGATATTTTTGGAGCACCCTTTTAGGCATAGGAAGAACATATAACATGTATCTTGGGATTGCCTGGAGCACTGTCTTTACAAGCACCAACCTTCCCAACAAATTCAGTTTTCTCACTATCCATCTTTTGATTTCATTTTCGAGGTTGGAGAAAACTTTTTCCCAGTTGGACTTTTTCTAGGCTTGTATCATTAAGGGCACACCTAGATAGAGGGAGGGGAGGGATTTCCTCTAGAAACCAAGGATAGCTGGAAGATTTCTTTGGATAGAAATGTGAGTGTTTTAAAAATAAACCATAGACTTTGACAGGTTTAGATCATACCTGACACTTTCATGAAGGTATCTAGAATTGTTTTAAAATTGTGAGCCTCCTTAATCGTGGGTACACCATGCAACATAGTGTCATCCACAAATTGTTGGTGAATGGCCGTTTGAGTGTTGTCATGCATCTTCAGCCCTGTTATATCCCCTTCTCTATTGGCCTCTCCTATTTCTACTAATCCCTTCCATCATTAAGATAAACATGAATGGAAATAAAGGGTCTCCTTGCCAAATTCCCCTAAACGAGTGGAACAATTTTGATGGGGCTCCATTTAGAAGAAGTGAAAAATTGGGTGCTGAGATCACTGCCATGATCCAGTTAATCTAGTGCTCATCGAAACCAAATTCCTATAAAACCAGTTTCATGTATTCCTAGCTGATCTTATCATTGGCCTTTGATAGGTCTAACTGCATTATCATACCCTCTTTTTTCTGCATCTTCAAAGAGTGAGAGAATTCATGCGCTAGGATTATGTTGTCCAAGATCTGTCTTCCTTTTGACATAGCCTAATTGTTCCTCAGAGATTAGATATGGTAGAATTGTTTTAACCGATTAGCAACTACCTTAGATATGATTCTATAGACAGCGTTGAACAAAGCTATAGGCCTAAATTTTTCAGGAGTGCTTGCGAGATATTACTTAGGAATAAGGGCTATAAACATTGAATTGAGATCTTTAAGAACTGTTGATTCTTTAGAGTCCTCCACCACCTCATATATATTATTTTTGATAGTTTCCCCACAAGCTTTGAAGAAGTTTATTGTGAACCTGTTTGGCCCAAGGGCTTTCCCATTCACCATTTCATTCATTGGCAAAGCCACTTCCTCCATAGAGACTAGCTTGTTTAGGTTTTTGTTTTGTTCCTTGGTGATCACCTTCAGGGTATACCTCACAATCCTTTGAATGTCTTCCCCTATCTCCACTTGGGGCTCTTCAACTATTTTTTGAAAGTGTTGGACGAGGACCTTCTTAATGTCTTGGTGAGACTCAAAGGTTTTTCCTCATTCATCCTTTATTTTGAGGATTCTATTGGAGTTTTTGTGCTCGATTATTGATCAGTGAAATAATTTTGTGTTTTTCTCCCCCTCCCTGAGCTATAGCACTCGATATTTTTGTCTCCGTAGTATTTCCTCTTATTTGCATCTCTCCTCCCACTTCTTTAGTAATGTCATTTCTTCTTCTTTTCTTCCCTCTGAGTACCCATAAGAGATCAATCATTATTGTAATGCTTTCATATCCTATTCTAGTTTCTTTTTCTCCTGAAAGATGTTTCCAAATTCCATTTTGTTCCATTGCTTTAGTTTCATTATTATGTGTTTTAACCTCACTTGTAGAGTGTACATCTTTGAGCCTCTGTCTAGGATCTTTTCCTTCGACCATGATTTAACATTCTCCATGAAGTTAGGGTGCTCTAACTAGACTGCCTTAAATCGAAAGAACCTATTTTTGGGAGTTCCTGCTAATTGCATCATTAATAGCACTGGCCAATGGTCAAATCTCCCGCAGGGAAGGGTATTTGTTGTTGCATCCATTCCTCTAATCATTAAATATTCTGATATTAAAAAACTGTCAAACCTAGACACCACTTGATGCTGCCATTTTCTCTTATTATTCCAAGTAAACCATCCATTCACAATTTCCATATTAATAAGTTTGGTCTCCTCAATGAATTCCTTAAATGCTTCTAAGTCTCTGTCTATCCTTCATTGCCTCCCCCCACCCCCTTTTTGTTTCTCTGAAAGAGAATTTATCATGTTAAAGTATTCCCCCACCACCCAGGGGAGGTTCCCTTTCCTGCTTTTTATCCCTCTTAGATCTTGCATCATCTTGATCTTCTCCTCAAGATTTTGAGGTTTGTACACATTAGTGAAAACCATTGTGCTAGGGGTGCCTATAACCTGAATTTCTATAGATACGTACATTCTATTGGCTTCCGAGTCCAGGAGGATCAAGGATTGGGGGTTCTAATAGATTTCCAGACCCCTGATTCATACTTTATTACTAGTTTCCTGCTTAACTCATTTGTTTTCCCTATTGAGCATTTTGATTCTTGAAGAAAAAATATATCAGGTTGTTCCATTTGAATAAATGTTTTTAACAATATTTGTTTCCTTAGGCTACTAATACCTTTGATATTCCAAGATAAAACTTTCATGATTTAGATAAGTTTTTAGGAGGGCGAGCATAGGGCTCTCATCTTACCTAAATTTATTAACATAACTCTCAACTTCTTAAGGGAAACACTATTTGGCTTTCTCCCTCTTTTCCGTTGGCTCTGCCTTGGTGCCAACACTGTATTAGATTCTGTATCTTTCACACCTAGCTGAGACCCCTTCGAATAACCTCTCATTTTTTCTAGATGAGGTCTTTTCTGTGCTTGTAATTTCAAATCTTTTCTCATTAAATATAAGTATTGGATCCTATTCATTTGATCCACATTGATTTCTTTTATTCCTTGTTTCTCCTCCCATTCCATCAAATCTTGGAGGTCGATTCCCTCCCTTTCAATTATCTCCCGCAATTATGGATCTTATGTTCCTACTTCACTTGAGGTCATTTCCACGTCTCCCTCAAAATATTTTGAGAGATATAGGATATCCCCTTTCTACTCATGGTCCTCAATCTATATCCCCATTTCTTCCTCTTTATTTTCTTCTTTAACACCCCTTTCCTCTTCTTCCTCTCCTTGTTCTTCAGGGTTTTCCTTGATTATGATTTCAAAGCTATTTATCTGAGCTTTCTTTCACATATTTCATTTTTGTTGTCTTCTATTAGGTCTTCCCCTCAGATTGGGTCTTACAAATCCATCTGCATCCTTTCAATATGTTTCTTTGTTATGTTCTTCCACATTTATCAGGGGGAACTCCCTTATCAGGTGGTCATGCTAATGGAAATTCTGACATCTGAAAGGGATTTGTTCATAGTCTACCAGTTGTAACCAAAATTCATCTTGAAACTCTAACTTGACTGCTTCAAGCAGGGCTCCAGAGACATCCATTTCTACATAGATCTTTACATATGTTGTGTACTTACCTTGTAACATTGCTTCTAAAATTTTAATGAATTTACCCAAAGAATCACCTATCAGACTTAAAGTTGTAAGTATCCAATATTCCAAGGGAAGAGAATATAACCTGGCCTAAACTGGGACACATGTGAAGGTTTCCTTCTCTGGGGGTGAATCTCTCCATCCATGGTGCATGTATAAACCCGTTGAAGCAAAGATATATGGACCACCATAAAAATTTGTGTCTCCATCTTCCATATTAGCAAAGAAAATTGTGAAAAAATCCTTTTGATCCTAGGTGTAGTTCTACTTTTTCCTCAATTTCCAATGGTGTTTGATCTAGTCACACAACACTTTTTCTATGGGCCAGAGCACCATGAATTTTCATATGAAAACATATGACCTCATTCATTCTCTGAAGGCTTGCATCTTCAGATTGATGATCATTTTCATTGGGATTACCACCATTTTTGGCTTACACGATCATGTATATCCCTTTGACTTCTATTGTGGCTGTTGGTCCGTTGGCTTTCCTCCTGGGCCCCTGTCTTTATTCGTTCCCTATCATTTCCAACCTACATCTAGTGATCCTTGGACCTTCTCTGACATACCTTCAGCAGGGGCATGTGCTCTAAATCTCATCTAGATTCCCTTGCCTTTGTCCATGACAACATTTCGATAGGAGGGAGTTTAGTTCCCTCCTCCTCTAGAGGCCATTTGATTCAAACCCTAGCAGCTACTGCTCTGAAAATCATAAGAATTTTGCTACTCTTTCACAAAGATAATCAATCAAAAAAACAACGCACCATGGAGTGTTAATGAGACCCTCTTCTTGAATTGTTTCATCCACATAGTAGTTGAAAGTCATGGTGCCCTCAACATCTATAAGCCCTTGTTTTGAAAGAGTTTTCGTAGTCTTATTAGCTTCCATGTATACATGTTGTATGGAAATATTCTGAAAAGAGTTGAGAAGAGCCTTGATACGTTCCATCTATCCCCAGAGGTCTAGTGGATCAAAATTAAAGAACCCAAAAATACCATCTATGAGAGTTTTTGAATCACCGTAGACATGTATGACCTCCAAATATTAATCCATGGCAAACGAAAGAAGCCCCCACAAAGCCAATGTTTTTGCCCTGGAATTTGAGCTCGACCCACCATGAAAATGTAGCTTGTAGTGTGCTCCTTCATTGATTCTAAGCCAAATCCTCATGCACATTGACCCCTCTGAGTAGTGCCATCAATAATCCTTCCAGGAGACAAATATATGGAGGCATATACCATCATGAAAGATCCTTCGTGACCAAGGAACGAGGTTCTTTTGCTTCCATCCAAGTGAGAATTTTTTAACATATATGTGAGGGTTAATATGGAAACCTTCAAATATACAGTTTTTCACCCTCTAAGTTTCCAAAATGAAAAATAGAGGAATGTATTTGTGTGGTCCATTTCCATATGCCCACCAGTGTAGACAAAGTTCCACTGAAATGAAATGTCTATAGGGAATCTTGCAATAAGAGAGAATCTGTGTCTGGATCTGAAGAGTGACTTTAGAATTGAGAAATAGGTGTAATACCAACTCACGTGTTTCATAGCACAAGGGGCACCATTCTGGGCCATGGTATCCCCACTTGTTAATATTATCCCATGTTAGAATATTAGTTTTCCAAAACATCCAAATGAATAAGATTATTTTCATGGGACCATGCCACTTCCATATTATAATAAACCATGAGAAAATAGTAGAATTAATTTAATACTCATAATGTACCTATAATTATCTCTTACCACAACAGAGCCTTGTTGAAGTATCCCAACCCACATGAGTGAGTCTACGCTTAAGAACATAAGAAAATAGTTTTAACCATTTGCAAGTAATCCTTAGGCTTCACAACATCAGTGAAATATGTTGTGCAATAACATCCACTGTACCCTCGATATTATCCCAAAAGTAAGAATGTCATCGATGAAAAGTAAGTGGGAAATAATTACCTCATTTGTCATTCTTAATCCACAGAAAGCCCCCAAGGTTTTCTCCAAAATTATCTTCCAAATAATGCCATCCATAACAAGAATGAAAAGCATGGGCGAGAGTGAGAACCCCTCCCTCAGCCCTTGAACCATTTGATTTTTTTTTTTGTACGGTATCCATTAATAAGAAAAACAAACCATGTTGTGGTTACATAGTCCATTATCCACTCCACATTATGTATAGATAAACTAACCTTCACTATGTTTACCTTGAGGAAATACAAGTCCATCCAGTCATATTCCTTATGCAAATTGACCTTCATAACCACCATTTCCAATTTCTTGATATGTATGGAGTGTATACACTCTTGAGCAATGGCTATGGCATCATGTATCGACTCATTGTGGAGAAAACCAAATTTCCCCTGGATATGTGAACCGATAAGATCCCCTTGATATGCTCTACAATAATTTTTGAGATAAGCTTATAAGTAATATTGCATAAAGATATCAGCCTGAATTCTAGAAAGGATGATGGATTTGATACCTTCGAGATTAGTGCAAGGAAAGTTGAATTTATATAACCCAGAATGTTCCCAATGATATTTGGTTCTTCTACCATCTCCAGCATCTCCTATCCCATAAGGTTGAAGATAAACATTTTCCACAATCCAACCATCTGGACCCGGACATTTATCTTTTGTAAAGGATTTCAACATGATTGAATTCCATCAATTGACCCCAGTCGAAATAGAGAATTATTTGTTTCAAAATTGAACATCAAAGGATATTGCTCCGCTCCCCAAAGTTGATCCTCGATATTTACCTCTCCTCTATCTTTTAATTTTTTTTGAAATAAATGCACAACTTGACTTTGGATATATTCAGTGGAGTAAACATTGTTCCCGGCAACCCCCTTGATGTGCCAAATAGTGTTTATGTTCTTTTTATGGCATGCATATCGGTGGAAAAATTTTGTATTTCTTTCGCCCTCTCTAATCCATAAAGCCCTACTTTTTAATCTCTAGGTATATTTTTGTATCTAAAGAATGTTTCTTTTCCTCCCTTCCAATTCTTTCAGACGTTCCATAGTTTGCTGTGTTGGTGTTGTATGTGCCATATTTCCGGGTCTCTTGATTTTCTCAATCAACACCTTCAATTCCTTGTACATTTTAATATTTTTTTGTTGCTCCCATATTCGTACCTAGATCTTTAGGGTATTTAATTTATGTGAGATATTATCCATCGTTGATGACCCCAATGGTAATAAATATGGATTCTAGGTAGTCAAAACCAGATTTTAAAAGTCTTCATATTCAAGCCATATTCTATTAAATTTTAAAGGTATACACTTTCGAATCGATTCCATTCACCATTGTAACACAATCAAGAAATAGTCACAGATGAAGGCATTTTCCACCCAAGACCTCAAATTCCAAATATTTCATCCAAGTTCTCATGCACCACAAATCTGTCTAATCTCTTACTAATGTGCTCCACTCCACTTCTTTCATTATGCCAAGTAGGAGTGATAGGGGCGAGAGATATTTCCATTCAATTATATTTATCAAAGAGGGATTATAATTGATCAGAAAGAGGGTCTTCTTTGGACCAAAAACTCCAACATTCCTCCTGGGATAAAGTGGCATTATAGTCCCCAGTGATAATAAGTAATTCAAATTGATTCATTTCCCTATAAGGACATTTCACTACCCTTTTCCATACAATCTAAAAACTATATGTGGTGTAGTTATCTACTCTTACTTGAAACCATGCAACATCAAGTGACCTTCTCAACATATTAAAATTATCTTGAATAACCAAGCACACATGAAGTACCTTATAGGGGAATTCTATAACAATATCCACATATTCATAGAATAAAATTATTAGAGGCACATCTTGAACAATCCTCTTCATGCAACACCCCTACACTCATTGTGCAACACATTTTGTCTTAGAATCCTTCAATTATTTTAACATTATTTCATAGAATTTCTTATGTTTTCTCTCTCTATGGTAGATTCACAATTTATTTTGTCTCTATTAGTAAGCCTTGCTCTTTTTAGCATCTTCTCAACTTCACTTTTCATTGGGATATAAGTCAACCATAATGTTCAACTTGGAAAAATCTTCAATTCTATGCCAATTTTATCTTTTCATGTGCTTTCTCTTATGACACATAATCTCATAGAATTAGGGTTTTTCTAGAGATGTTTTTATCCTTGTTTTATTCTACTTCTACAACCATTGTAATATTCATTTTTTGTACTTATTTTCTTTTCCTTCTTCAAAATCAATAATTTATCTCACACGAGATCATGCACTTCACTTCCGTTCATTAATTTATGTTTGTATCTTCATCATGGACAAATACACTTTCTTTACCTATTACAATAACATTCTTTCCTAGAAACAAATCTACAAACCCATATCAAGGGAACCAACAAATCCCATATCCATCTCATCTTGTCATTGCACCCTACTAAACTATCACATGTGTGTCATGTCTTCACTTTTATATTCTAATTCTATAAGCCTTTTAATTTCTATACATCCTGATTTCTCTTATATTACATGTCACTTTGAATATTTGATCATCATCCAAGCAATAATGAAACCACCACTACTATATTACTACCAACATCTTCCTCTAAAGATATGAGCCATGTCTCGACCTATGAGACCTTTCAATTTCATTTCCTCGTGTGATCTACTTCTATCTAAGGATCCATCTCACCCATAACATGAAGTCATATCTTACTCTACCATGTTACACCATTAATATGATAACTATCATGCATTCAACACTCATGATTCAACTTCAACCACACATTTTAGTTTATACTCAAATGTAGGTTTTAACCCCGTACAGAAATTACCTGCATACGAATTCTAAATCATACGAAAAATAAAAAATGCGAGAGCATAAAACATAAAACATATATACACAGAGATTTCCCACTGGATCCCAAAACCGGGACTACTAGCTGATTTTTCATTATTTTCCTTTCAATGTTACAATACATATTTATACATGTCGAAGCATCCAATACCATGGACCGAAAGACCATCACGTCCAATACCATGGACCAAAAAACCATCACATCCAATACCATGGACCGCAAACCATCGCGTCCAAAAAACATGTGCGAAAATCATGCACAAAAGCATAGGTGGGTCCGCCCAACCTAACATACGGTCCAAAACCAAAATTTTCTAGGGCGCTGCCCCGGACCCCATAAAGTGGGGTTACGGGTACCCCTCAAACCCCCTGTTAACTATTTGGAAAGAATATAACACAACCCAACAGTCTCCCACTTGTTGTTTTCTTTCCACAGGGGGCCACAGGAGAGCTTAGTCATTTTTCCAGCCCTGAAATGCCCATTTTTTCTCTACACCAAGAGAACTTCTAAGAGCTCACAGATTTTTTCAATGCATCTGCAATATTCTTCAAAGTGTCCACCTTTACTAGGAACACCTTTTTTTCTTCTATCATATCCCTCACAAAGTGATACTGAACATCAATGTGCTTTGTCTTTGAATGATAAGCAGGGTTCTTTGCCAAGAAAATTGCGCTTTGGCTGCCACAGTCTATCCTTATAGCTCCCTGTACTAACCCTATACTTGAACACAATCTCTGCAGCCAAACTGCTTCCTTGCTTGCATGAGTAGCTGCCATGTATTCTGCCTCTATAGTTGATAGTGCCACTACAGGTTGTTTCTTACTCATCCAACTGACTGCAACTCTAAATAGGTTAAACACATACCCACTTGTAGATCTTCTCTGATCCAGATGTGCAACCCAGTCTGCATCAACAAAGCCATAGATATCCAACACCCTGTCCAATCCCGGTCTTCCTTGGTAGCACAAACCATAATCACTAGTGCCACGCAAATACCTGAAAACCTGCTTCATTGTTGTCCAGTGCTCCTTCCCTGGTTTTGACATAAACCTGCTCAATACTCCCACTGCATGTGCAATGTCTAGTCTACTACAGACCATTGCATACCTCAGGCTACTGACTGCACTTACATATGGAACACGGGACATGTCCTCTTCCTCTTCTTGTGTCTTGGGACACTGTTCAGCAGATAACCTCACACCTACAGGAATAGGAACCTTCACCGGTTTACTATCCTCCATATTAATCCTCTGCAGTATTGTCTCGACATACTTCCTCTAGTTTAACCAGAGCTCCCTCTTTTCCAAGTCTCTTTTAATTTCCATGCCCAAAATATAGTTTGCAGCACCAAGATCTTTCATGTCGAACTTGGAGGACAATTGGGTCTTCAAATCCTGGATAATTTCTTTGTCATTTCCAACCAACAACATATCATCCACATACAAGACCAGATAAATAACACGGTCACCACTTAATTTAAAATACACACAGTGATCTGCTTTGCTTCTGGTGAAGCCAAGTCCTCGTATAAATGTATCAAAATTTCTGATACCACATCCATGGTGACTATTTTAACCCATACAGAGACTTCTTTAACTTGCATACTAGTTCTTTCTTAACCTTCACCGCAAAGCCTTCAAGTTGCTTCATGTAGATTCCTCTTCCAAATCCCCGTGAAGAAATGTTGTCTTCACATCCATCTGTTCTACCTCAAAATCAAAAGCAGCAGCAACAGATAAAAGTAATCTAATAGAAGTTACCTTGGCAACAGGAGAAAAAATATCACCAAAATCAATTCCCGGAACCTGGGAATAACCTTTTGCTAACAACCGAGCTTTGTATTTCTCCACCTTCCCTTCTGCATTTGTCTTCTTCTTGAACACCCATTTGCTGCCAATGGGTTTCCTTCCAGCCGGCAACTCCACCAGATCCCAAGCCTCATTTTTGTGCAAAGATGCATTTCATCAACCATGGCCTCTTTCCAGAGTTTTCCATCCTCCGAATCCACTTCTTCCTTCACATTTCTGGGATCATAATCAGTAATAGACAAAGGAAATTTTGAACAGAAAGCAGATGGACTATACCTTTCTGGAATCGAGCTGATCTTCTCATAGCCGGAGTTTGTAGCTCTTCATCTTCTGATTCCTCCTCTGCTAGAGAGTCTGATTCTTCCTCCTTTAGTTCAAATTCTATCTTCACAGGTTTCTTTGGTTGAACTTCATGTTTAATAACGTCTTTCACCTCTCTGAACACCACATCTCGACTGTACACAACCTTCCTTGTTACTGGGTTCCAAAGCTTATAACCCTTTAAACCATATTTATACCCAATAAAGATGCAATTTTCAGATTTACTATCCAACTTGGTTCGTTTCTCCTTTGGAACATGTACATATGCATCACATCCAAATACCCTCAGATGTGAAAGAGAGGGTTTCTTACCAGTCCATACTTCTTGTGGAGTCCTATCCTCCAACACTGATGAAGGTGACCTGTTGACCAAGTAACATGCAGTATCCACCCCCTCTGCCCAGAATTCATGTCCTAACCCGGCACCACTGAGCATGCTTCTTGCCCTTTCCATCAACGTCTTGTTCATTCTTTCTGCGACTCCATTTTGCTGAGGTGTATATGGAGTAGTCTTCTGCCGTGCTATACCACACTTCTTACAAAGTTCTTCAAATTCCTTGCTACAGAATTCTCCACCATTATCTGTCCTCAGTACCTTTATCTTCTTCTCTGTCTA
>APFE031065911.1:0-13913 GCA_000404065.3 Pinus taeda
GCAAAAAATTATAATAAAAGATATAAAAATTTAAAATTTAAATTCAAAATCAAAATAAAAATGGAAATAACACAATACCTCGCTTTTGACTTGTCTGTTAATAAAGTTTAAAATCAAAACAAAAAACAAGAAAACGTTGCGACTGAAAATAATCAGTTATATTAATGAATTTTGAATTAACAAAAAAACAAACCCTCCAGTAAAAACGAGATCATGCAGTGATGGCGACTCAAGAGCATCGACTCAGTTGTCTTAACAGTTGACAAAAAAGACAAAAGCAATACATTTACGGACCGTTCTTGCAATTATTTTGAAATTTTGATCAGAAAAAAACAATGCATTAACGGACCGTTTGCAAGCATTGATGGACCGTTCATGCAATTATTTTGAAATTGAAAATGGAAATAGAAAACGCACAAGAGATGGTGACTTAAAACCACATACCGAAAGAACTTTTGAAATTTAAAATGGAAATAGAAAACGCACAAGAGATGGTGACTTAAAAGCACATACCGAAAGAACCGTTGAGAATAGAAGAGAGTTTAACTGACGTCCACAAAATAAAACATGAAACATCCTCCCTTCTTCGTCTTGTGTTTTGTTGGAAGGGCTTCCTATGTTTTCCGAGTTCGTATTTGTCTCTCTGTGTGGTTTTTGTTTCTGTCTGGGATTTTAATTTGATAGATGAGGATGCTGCTTTGAAGGAGAATTGGATTTGGGAACAACAGAGAAGGCTGGATGGAAGGAGAATTGGATTTGGAAGCAACAGAGAAGGCTGGATTGAAAGACAATTGGATTTGAATTCCTGCCAATATAATTCATATTAAATTTTAATGTCTCCCAGAAAAGAACGATCCCTTGCTTATTGGAATTCTGCTTTTAATCCAAATCCCAGACAGTCATAGCACTCCAACGAAACACAAATGCACGAAAGTTGTCAAAAACTCTGCACGAGCCGATGGATGCGCTGTACTTACAAGTAAAATAAACTCAACCCAATATCATAATTATTCCCTAAATTTCTTTCTCAGTGAATTCCTACCGCTTTATTTAAATTCTATTTACGGGCTTCTTTTCCATGCATTTACGTTCGTTTTTAATTATTGAGTACAATATATATGAAAGTTTTGAATTATAGATTTGAATTCCTGCCAATATAATTCATATTAAATCTTAATGTCTTGCAGAAGTGAGCGAGCCGCTTGTACCATCTTTTGGCATATTTTTGTGTTTGTGGTTGCACTTTGTGGGTATGTAGGAAGTGAAGCTCTCTACAAGTCCTGCAGACTTTGTTGCTTCATCTCACTAATCTATTTCAGGTACAACTGTTGCTTCATCACACAAATCTATTTCAGGTACAAGCCTTTGATATATTACTTCAGCATCTACTTTTGCAATGGTGAACGTCGTTTATTTTCCCAATTTGTAAGGGCACACCCAGGTACTCGTAAAAGAATTAATCACGGTCGTTAGTGAATAATTAATCGAGGTTCGTTCATCCATTTTCTTATCCGTTGTAAAATACTGTGGTTAAATTTCATTTTAGCAAAATATATCATGACTTGAATCCCATTGGGTCAGTCATCTACCATCCGTGAGACCCTTGCCTTCACCACAGGAGCAATGGACATCAAGGGACGGGCGGAGGGAGGCAGTATTGCATGTTTTTTTCTCTCTCTTTGTGCATTTCTTTCTCTGGGAGATGAATGTTCCACATAATGTTATGTATTATATCATTTTAGCCATGTCTTTGCCTTGCAAGGTTTGGACTTGACTTTCCTATGTTCGCCTTCGACGATTTGTGTTCGCTTTCCTTCTTTATTCGAATTCTGCTTTAAATCCAAATCCCTAACTGCCATAGCACTCAAACTCAACCCGAATACACGAGAATTATCAAAGGCTCTGCATGCGCATATGGCTGCTCTATACTCACAAGTAAAATATCTTCGTTCAAGCGCTTTTCAGTCTCCAATGTCCACATTATTTGAATAACCTGGTTTGACTTTGTTAGAGGGTTGTTTAACTATCTTTTCATCTTTGAATATATTGTTACAACTCAAGGTATTTATGTCTCTCAATCTGCGTTTTTTTATTTAACATGTTTAACTATGTTTTAGTGTTTGGTATATGTTTTTGATATTGTTTAATGATTTGTTTTTTCCTATGATGTGATGTGCTATGCCATGGGCTAGTTTAGTTTATGTTTTTTTTTCATGGCTTTATTAAAAATAGAATTTTATTTTTAAATTTTAAGAAAGTATCCAAATATAGGGTGTTAAATTTATTTGAGGGATTGTCTTTGTCAAAAAGTTAGGGTGAGTGAAACATTTTTACTCATGCTAATTTTTTTACTCATGAATATTTTATTAGGTTAGGTTAGGTTAAGTTAGGCTAGATTACAATGCTCTAGGTTAGGCTAGGCTATGTTAGGTTAGGCTATGATAGGTTAGGCTAGTTTAGGATAGGCTAGGTTAGCTTAAGCTAAGGTAGACCAAGCTAGGTTAGTCTAGGCTAGGCTAGGATAGGCTAGCACACGTTAAGCTATGCTACTTTAAGTTAGGCTAGGCCATGGTACATTATGCCAAGCTAGGCTAGCATAAGTTGGCCTAGGTTCGCCTAGGTTTGCTAGGATAGGTTAGGTTATGTTAGGCTATCTTACGATAGGCCACCCTAGGTTAACTTAGGCTAGGGTAGGGTAGGGTAGGTTAACCTAGGCTAGGCTAGGCTAGGCTAAGCCAAGCTAGGGTATGCTAGGCCAAGCTAAGCTAGGCCAAGCCAAGCTAGGATAGGTTAGGTTAGGCGAGGTTAACCTAGGATAGGCTAGGCTAGGTTAGGTTAGGCTAGGCTAGGCTAGGCTAGGCTAGGTTAGGCTAGGCTAGGCTAGGCTTGGTTAAAGTAGGATACGTTACACTAGGCTAGGTTAGTCTAGGCTTGGTTAGTCTAGGATATATTAGGCTAGGTTAGGCTAACATAGGTTAGGCTAGTTCATGATAGTATATGTTCGGCTAGGCTAGGTTAGGCTAGGCTAGGTTAGGCTAGTTTAGGATAGGCTAGGATAGCTCACACTAGTTTAAGATAGGCTAGGCTAGGTTAGGCTAGTTTACGATATGGTAGGTTAGGCTAGGCTAGCTTAAGCTAAGGTAGGCCATGCTAGGTTAGTCTTCATAAGGCTAGGTTATGATAAGCTAGGTTAGGTTAAGCTAGGCTAGGCCAAGCTACGCTAGGTTAGACTACGCTAGGCTGGCTAACATAGGATAGGCTACACTAGGCTAGGTTAGACTAGGATAGGTTGGCTAACCTAGGATAGGTTCCGCTAGGCTACGATATGTTAGGGTAGGCTATCCTAAGGTGGGCAAGGTTAGTTTAGGCTATGCTATGCTAGGTTAGGCTAGGTTAGGCTAGGTTAGGTAAGGCTAGGTTAGGTAAGGCCAGGTTACGCTAGTTGAGGATACGTTAGGCTAGCGTGGGTTGTGCTAGGCTAGGTTAGATGAAGTTAAGTGAGGCTAGGCTACGTTATTCTAGTCAAGGGTAGGCCAGGCTAAGCTAGGCTAGGCTAAGGTAGGCTAAGGTAGGGTAGGCTAGTGAAGGTTAGGCTAGTGTAGGCTAGGCTAGGATAGGTTACACGAGGCTAGGCTAGGCTAGGTTACACTAGGCTCGGTTATGCTAGGCTAGTCCAGGCTAGGTTACGCTAGGATGGCCTAGGATAGGCTAGGGTAGGTTAGGCTAGGCTAGGCTAGGTTAGGAATGGTTAGGCTAGGTTAGGTTAGGCTAGGCTTGGTTAGGCTAGGTTATGCATGGTTAAGCTAGACTAGGCTAGGTTAGGTTAGGCTAGGTTAGGTTAGGTTAGGTTAGACTAGGCTAGGAAGGGCTAGGCTAGGCTATGCTATGCTAAGTTATGTTAATGTAAGCTAGGCGGGGCTAGGAAAAGTTACGTTTAGCTAGGATAGGCTAGGCTAGGTTAGGTTAGGCTAGGATAGGATAGGTTAGGTTAGGCTAGGTTACATTATGTTAGGCTAGGTTATGATAGGTTAGGTTAGGTTAGGTGAGGCTAGGCGAGGCTCGGCTAGGCTAGGTTAGGTAAACCTAGGCCAAGGTCACCTAAGCTAGGTTAGGCTAGGCTAGGTTAATATAGGCTAGCCCAAGGTGGGCTCGCTTAGTCTAGTCTAGGCTAGGTTAGGGAAGGTTATGTTAGGTTAGGCTAGATTAGGCTAGGTTATGCTTGGCTAGGCTAGGCTACATTAGGTTAGGTTAGGTTATGCTAGGCTAGATTACACTATGTTAGGTTAGGCTAGGTTATATTAGGTTAGGATAGGCTAGGATAGGTTAGGCTAGTTTAGGATAGGCTAGGTTAGCTTAAGCTAAGGTAGGTCAAGCTAGGTTAGTCTAGGCTAGGCTAGGATAGGCTAGCATAGGTTAAGCTAGGCCATGTTAAGTTAGGCTAGGCCATAGTATGTTACACCAAGCTAGGCTTGCATAGGTTATCCTAGGTTAGGTTAGGTTATGTTAGGCTATATTAGGATACGCTAGGGTAGGGTAGGGTAGGGTAGGGTAGGTTAACCTAGGATAGGCTAGGCTGGGCTAGGCTAGGCTAGGCCAAGCTAGGTTAGGCTAGGCCAAGATAAGCTAGGTCACGCGAAGCTAGGATAAGCTATATTAGGCAAAGTTAAACTAGGCTAGGCTATGTTAGGTTAGGTTATGTTAGGATAGGCTAGGCTAGGGTAGGCTACACTAGACTAGGCTAGCCTAGGTTAACATAGGATAGATAACACTAGTCTAGGTTAGGATAGGCTAGCCTGTGGTAGGCTAGGTTAGTCTAGGCTCTGTTAGTCTAAGATAGATGAGGCTAGGTTAGGCTAAGATAAGTTAGGGTAGTTCACGATAGTATAGGTTAAACTAGGGTAGTTTAGGCTAGTTTGGGATAGGCTAGGCTATCTTAGGCTAGTTTATGATAGGTTAGGCTAGTTTAGGATATGGTAGGCTAGGTTAGGCTAGCTTAAGCTAAGGTAGACCATGCTAGGTTAGTCTTCACAAGGCTAGGTTAAGCTAGGCTAGGTTAGGTTAAGCTAGGCTAGGCCAAGCTAGGCTAGGTTAGCCTAGGCTAGGATAGCTAACCTAAGATAGGTTACGCTACGCTAGGCTATGTTAGGATAGGCTAGCCTAAGACAAACTAGGTTAGTTTAGGCTACATAGGTAGGTTAGGCTAGGTTAGGTAAGGCTAGCTTAGGAAAGCCTAGGTTAGGCAAGTTTAGAATATGTTACGCTAGGCGAGGTTAGGCTAGGCTAGGTTAAATTAAGCTAAGTTAGGCTAGGCTATGTTATTCTAGGCAAGGCTAACCTAGTCTAAACTAGGCTAGGCTAAGTTAGGCTAGGCAAAGCAAGGCTAGGGTAGGGTACGCTAGGTAAGTGAAGGTTAGGCTAGTGTAAGCTAGGCTAGGCTAGGTTACGCTAGGCTAGGCTAGGCTAGGTTATGCTAGGCTAGGCTAGGATAGGCTAGGGTTGGTTAGGCTAGGCTAGGTTAGGTTAAGTTCTGTTATGATAAGTTAGGTTAGGTAGGCTAGGTAGGTTTGGTAGGCTAGGAAGGCTAGATAGTTTCACTAGGCTAGGTAGGTTTGTTAGGCTAGCTAGTCATGGTTAGGTTAAGTTAGGTAGTGTGAACTATGCTAGGTTAGGCTAGGGTATGCTAGGCTAGGCTACGCTATGCTAGTTCAAAATACTCTAGCTTAGCTTAGGCTTAGCAAGGCTAGCCGCAGCTAGGTTAGGTTAGGTTAGATTAGGCTAGTCTATTTAGAGTTAGGCTTGGCTACAGTAAGTTAGGATACCCCAAGCTAGGCCACCCTAGCTTAGGCTAAGCAAGGCTAAGCTACCATAAGCTACCTTAGGCTAGGCTAGGCAAGATTACGCTAAGTGAGGCATTGCTAGGCGAGGCTAGTCTAGGCAAGGTTAGGCTAGGTTACACTAGGCTACGTAAGGGTATGTTAGGCTAGGTTAGGTTGGGCTACACTAGGTTTGGTTAGGAAATGTTAGGCTAGTTTAGGTTAGGGTAGGTTAGGGTAGGTTACGCTAGACTAGGATAAGTTAGGTTCAGCTAGGCTAGGTTAGGGCACGTTAGGCTAGGTTAGGTTAGGCTAGATTAGGCTAGGAGAGGTTAGGTTAGGGTAGGGTATGGTAGCTTAGGTAGGGTAAGCCATGTAGGCTAAACTAGGTTAGACTAGGCTAGGTAGTTTAGGTAGGTTAGTCAAAACAGGTAGGACATGTAGGCTAGGTTAGATTAAGTTAGGCTACACTATGCTAGGTTAGGTTAGGTTAGGGGAGGTTAGGCTAGTCTAGGTTATGTTAGGTTAGGATATGTTAGGGGAGGTTAGGCTAAGCTAGGCTAGGCTAGGCTAGGTTAGTCTATGCTAAGCTAGGCTAGTCTAGGTTAGGTCGTGTTAGGCTAAGCTAGGTTAGTTAGGCTTGGTAGGTCCCATAGGCTAGATAGGCTTGGTTAGGTTAGGTTAGGTTCGGTAACCTAAGTAGGTTGGCTTACATAAGTCTAAGCTAGGCTAGTATAGGATAGGTATTATTAGGGTAGGTCAGTTTAAGCTATCATAAACTAGGATGGATTAGGCTAATGTAGGTTAGGTTAAGCTACGTTAGGATAAGCTAGGTTAGGCTAGGCATGGTTAAGCTAAGCCAGGTTAGTTTAGGTTAGGTTAGGTTAGTCTAGGCTAGTTTATGTGAAGCTAGGCTAGGCTAGGCTAGGGTAGACTGTGGTACGCTATGCTATGTGAGGCTAGGTAGGCTAGGTTTGTCTAGGCTATGATAAGTTTGGTTAAGATATTCTAGAGTAGGCTAGGATAGACTAGCTTAGTGTAGGATATAGTAAGCTAGGTTAGGTTACGATAGGTTAGTCTAGGCTAGTTTAGGGTAGCTTGTTTTAGGTTAGGTTAGGCTAGGCTAGGCTAGGCTAAGCCAAGCCGTGCTAGGTTAGGTTAGGCTAGGTTAGCTAGACTATGTTAGGAATGGCTAGGCTAGGATAGGCTAGCCGAAGGCAGGCTAGGTTAGTCTAGGCTAGGATTGGCTAGCTGAAGGCAGAATAGGTTAGTTTAGGCTAGGATTGGCTAGTCGAAGGGAGGCTAGGTTAGTCTAGGCTAGGATATGGTAGGCTAGCTTACGCTACGTCATGTTATCTAGGATAGATTAGGACAGGGTATATTAGGCTACGCTAGGCTATGCTAGGTTAAGCTAGTTTATGATAGGCTAGGTAAAGCTACGCTAGGCTAGCTTAAGCTAGCATAGGCCAGTCTTGGGTAGTCTAGTGATGGTTAGGTTAGGTTAAGCAAGGCTAGGCTAGGCTAGGTAAGGCTAGGTTAAGGAAGGCTAGGTTAAGGGAGGCTAGGCAAGGCTAGGCTAGGCTAGGCAAGGCTAGGCTAGGCTAGGCAAGGCTAAGATAGGCTAGGTTAGGCTATGTAAGGTAGGCTAGGAAAGGCTAGATTGGGCTAGGAAAGGCTAGATTAGGCTAGGCTACGCTAGGTGAGGGTATGTTAGGATAAATTAGGTTAGGTAGTCTAGGTAGGCCTCGTAGGTCTCATAGGTCTAGTAGGCTATGTAGGCTATGAAAGGGTGGGCTAAGGCTAGGTTAGGCTCAGCTAGGTTAGGTTAGGCTAGGCTAAGTTAGGCTAGGCAAGTCTAAGCTAGGCTAGGCTAGGTCTCCTATGTCCAGTAAGCTAGTCTAGTCTGGGTAGGCTAGGTAAGGCCCCATCTCTCTGAATCATCTCTCTCCCATTCACCCCTCTCCCTCTATCTCTCTCTATACCATCATCTCCCCCTGCCTCTCTCCCTCCTAAGCCTAAAATATAAATCATAAATCTAATTTTGAAACGTGATGGATTCAGAGAGTGGAGGAAAACAAGGCATGAGTAATAATAAACTAAATGGATTTCATGGTGAACAAGGCAAGTTAAAATATAAATAAAAACAAACTGAAATCAAGAAATCAAATCTGAACTTAATCAAGAATGACTAGATAAAATATAAATAAAAACAAACTGAAACCAAGAAATCTTTTCTGAGTATAATGAAAAGCCACCTAAAATTAGAATTCTAAATATCACATAGATACACATTAAACAACTCGAAAGTCTCAATATAATAAAATTAGATAGGGTTAAACAAAACTACACCCAAAATAATAATCTACAAACTACATTTAATTTTGTAAAAGGAAATGTCTATTAAATTTGTAAAAACAATTTTTACCTTTCACTAGATAACACAACAACCTTGAACAACAACAGAACCTCAATTTTGCGCGATAAAAGGAAGGTGCAATGTGTTCCAAGTCACAATTTGAAAATCCATCGAAATCGTTTGGAAGTGTTTATGAATTCGCTTGGCCTTGTTTTTGAAATGGTAGATTTATTGAAGGACGACCAATTTCCACTTGAGCAATGATCGAAACAGTAAAAGGAAATTAACTCTCAAGTCTTCCACTAATGTTCATTTAACTATTGAAATATATTGCTGTTGATTTAATTCTCAACGCTCACATAATATTCTATAGCTTGGCCAAATAAACAGCACTGCACAGAATGGAGGAAGAACGAGCCCCATCCCTATCTATCTAAACGCACATATGCATATGCGTCAAGGCCATTACAATAGATTCATGAACATCTAAACACACATATGCATACGCATTAATGCGAATGCATTGAAGCAATTATAATGGCTCTTGTTTTCATAATCCTTCGTCTCTTTGCTTTTCTCTCAAGATTTTTAGTGTTGTTATAATGGCAACCTCATTGCATTAAATTTTTTGTGCTTTCTTGTGCTTAAATTTTTTTCAGAGCATTTTGCTTTTTTTATTTTTCTCTCTCTTTGCTTTTTCGCTTTATTATAACGGCAGCCTCATTGGCTTTTTTTTTGGGTCCTTTATTGATTTTCTGGTGTTTTATTTTCTAGATTGTTTTATTCCTCGTGTCTTTTTGTACTTTCTTGATTTTCCGGTAGTCATTTTCTGGTTCTTTTTATTCATCTGAATTTGGATTTGTTTGGACCGCTTTTGTTTTGTTATTGTTTTTGCTTTCTTATTTTTTTTTAGGCTTGTTTTTCTTTAGTGTATTTTTCCTGTTTTTTATTTTTTATCATATAATATAAAATTATAATTTTATTTATTTAAATATATATCTGTTTATTTTAATGCACGATATTAATTATTTGTTTATTTTATTTATTTTAGAATTTAGAGGATAGATACAAATTTATTTCTCAAATAAAAAAAAAAAAAAAAACAAATTCTCAAAAAAATATTATTATTTTTAACTATTTATACTAATTATTTTATTATAATTATTATATTATTTAATTTATGTGATTTTATATTAATAATTATAATTTTTTGGATTGAAATTTTTCATTTTTAGTTCTTTTGATTGGAATTGGTCATTTTAATCATTTTTTTAATTAATCATTTTCACACTATGGTTTAAATTGAAACATACCAACATATTCTCGTCGTAGCCAATGCATCGACTAATGTAATTGTAATTGTTAAATTTCTTGTATAGGTAAATAGGTTGTTTAAACATTGTTTAAAGTAGTTTTTACCGGATGACGATTAAAATTTTACTGTGCCTATTACTTCTCACCACTTATAAGAATTAGATAGAAGTGAAAACTTATATCAAGATTAGAGAAAGATGAATTTCAAAATGAAAAAAATATTAAAACTTGGCTACCACTCTAGATTCTAAGAAGCTTGACTTTCAATTTAAATGGTGCAGAACCTCACTTCATTCTAACCCAAAAAAATGATGAAACCTGGATGCATTCTTTTTTAACTTTGGACGATATAGTAGTGCCTTACATTATACCTTCTTCTTTTTTAAACTTGGTAGATCCTCCTTTTTCACTAATTATGGACAAAATTTACGCCACATATAACTTGCTAGGTGGCCTGAACTTGCCCAATGGGAAACCAAGTCTGTCGGCCACCTATCCACATTATTTTCCATCTAGTAGGAAAAAGCTTAAGTCTTTCTATCCAAGCAATATAAGTTTCAGATTCTTGTCCACTACTACACTATAGAGTTCTACAGACATATATAATTGCATAGACAAATTTAAAAGCTATATGAATATATAAACAAAACTATCAGAAAGTAGGCAAGCTAATCATGTTGTTCAGTTGATGTTGAATCCAGCGGTGTTGGATCTTTGACATTCATACCACGAAACTCTCTTTGGACCAAGAGACATGGCAAGTGCTACTCAATTGGGTCACTCTGGATGTCATGTTTGTGTAGTTGAAATTGCACCTACCGAAATTCCTTCTTGTAATTCGACATTCCTTGAACTGTGACTACCATGCCTACCGAGATTTGCTCCATTTCCTTTCTGAGCACGCTTTTCATCAGTGAGAATAGGTAGAGGGTATGCTTAAATTGCATGATTCTACCTCTTGTATTTCCAGGGTCCAGGATGAGGAATCTCCACTCCTCCAATTTTGTATCCGTCTCACTCTAATTCTTCAATTCTGCTTCCCATTCTTCTAGGAAATTTCAAATTTCTTCATTGGTTCCTCTTGGTAAGCGATGATCACTTAACTAATTAACCTTTCTACAAACTTCTGACCCATCGACCACACATAGGTCCAAGTTCCATGTCTTGCCTTGTTTCACGAAGTTTCTTACTGTGGCCTCGAGTTTTAGTAGGTCGTTCCATGGTCTCTTTGGCCCAGTCCTGTATAGTGAGGCAAACAGTAACCTAATTAAACTCCAAATTATTACATCAAGGTGCATGCGCAGAGGTAGTAAGGTTGTGGTGCTCCATCCCAGCAGCTTGAAACCCCCTCTGTCAATTGCACTACCATTCCCCTCGTGGTTGCAGGTGGGTTCCATAGAAGGGACTAGCACATGACCCGCACGAGAGGCTACATTTCACAAAATACGCCTCCCCTTCATAATTGTCCAACATGCATTACCTCCCCAAACCTAGGTAAAGAGGTGTAACTACCTACAGGTCGTTGGCCTAACCTGGCTAGCATGCCCATTTTTATCCACCTAGCTAGAAGAAAGAGGACCCAAAACATGTATCTACTCATCCCTAAGCCCCATACCACCGCCATCGCCAGTCCTCCCACCATAGCCAATCTCAATTCCCTATTAGGATTCCTTCTCGTAGTATTTCACCTCCTTCTTCCGCATTCTTAGGTTTCTATAAACCCTCCTTTGACTGCACATGGTCATGTTACAAAGGTTTCCTATAAGAATGCATGTGAATTTGCAGACATCCCCATAGCCCTATTGAAAATGGCAACAAGAAATGCTAAAAATATAATTGCTATAAATGACAGTTCGGGTACTAGTGTTGGACATAGCAACAAGGAATGAAAAATGGAAGTGCTAAAAATAACTTTGATATAAATAGCATTTCGTGATAGATTACAATTTTAGCTAGTCCCTGAACTAAAATTGAGAAGTAAAATTTGAGTTTGATCTTAGCAGTTGCCTGTAAAATAATTAATTAATTCATCCTGAGTTAATTAGTTGTAGGAAATCAAACATAAAGTCTATGTGAAGAGATGCAACAATTTCTCTATTGATTGAGGAATTTATCCCTCAGTTAAATAGATAAGGATGACTTGTAATTTGAGTTGTAATTAGTTAGCACAATTATCTGAGTTAAGTCCATTTAGATTAGTTCCAATAGTTTGTGGAATTAATTGTGAGTTCAGTTATTTAATGCTTGCGTGCATGTAACTATTGCTCTGTAGATAACTAAATATTCTCTCATCAATAACTCATGCACGTCACTTGAGTCAGAGACCTAGTTGAGATCAAAGGAAGGGATAGTGTACTATGAGTTGGAGTATTTTTCCTATTTAGGAAACTCATCCATGCAGAAGGAATTATCTCCTTCAATATTTCACAGTTATTTCTGAGTTTAGTGAGTAGTGTGAGAGGTGAATTCACATAGGTGGCATCATTGGACCCCATGAGAAACTGCGCAAGAAAATATAAGGCTTGGAGGGTAGAGGAGGAGGTTTGTGAGAAGCCATTGACTATCTATGAGCAGGAGTTGGATTGTACTAAGAGCAGGATAGCTTGTGAGCTAACGCTTTGTGTAGTCTGGACATATTTCCACTTGTATGATAATACAGAGATCTTGGTTATAGGTTGAGGCTTTCCCTAGAGTATTCTTTTATGTTTATGTGTGATTTCTTTCTCATTCTCAGTTATATGCATTCTATTTGATATTGCTTATACTCGATTAAGCTTCCACAAAGTTTGTTGTGGAAGTAGATCTTATATTTTTCTTTCGTATATTGCATTATCAGGTGATCTACAGTGAGAATTTCCACAAGCCCAAGCCCTGTCCTCTCTAGAAACAATCCTAAATTCTTCAACACCATGCCCCCTACCCAGCGCGAATCTCTAAGTAGAGTGAGATGGAGAGGTTACCTGTCAGTTGCAAAATAAGGAAGAAGAAGTAAACACATGCCACCAACTTATGCCCCGAGCCCCCCACATCCTTACAATCAATCCCTAGGATTTTGACTCTCTCCCTCAAACGAAACCGAAAACAAGCCAACATAATGAGATAAGAGAGATGGCCAATCACATACCTGTAATCCATAACATGCAGTCGATGGAGATGTTGCTACTTATGGTGCCACAAAACCAACCCTCTACCCCAGTCTTCTTACCCACAGTTCTCAGATAGAAAAATCAAAAGGATTTTGAATCAAGGAAATTACCACTTTGATACTCACTAGACTTCTCTCTCGGGGACATAGAAACTCCAACACTTCCCTTCCACCCATTGCCACCTTTCCTATATGCAGTGACTTCCTTCATGCAAAGGGCCACCACACCCATTGCCCCCGAGCGTGTGGGGGGCAATGGTTATTTACCTGTAAGTACTAACCAATAATCCCATATTAATGTGGTAATCTGCTAGCTTGCACCCCAATCTGGGGTTTACGTTATATCTTTTGAAATGTGTTTGACTTCCGATTTACATGGTGCTAAACGTGGCTTCATTCTAAACCAAAAAAATGATGAAATGTGGTTGGGTTTTTTTTAACCATATAGCAGTGGGTTAGATTATATTTTTTCAAATCGGTTTGTTTCGAACTTCCAAATGAAATGGTGTCAAACGTGGCTTCATTCTTGAGGAAAAAATATTAAAAAAATGAAACTTGGTTGCCTTCTTTATAAAATATATAATAGTGGGCTATGTTACATTTTGGAATATGTTTGTTTAAAAATTTTGAAATTTCTTGGCAAATAGAGTTTCTCATTGTTGGTATATTCAAGGAACTCTTCTTTAGTCTAGGCTTCTATTTATCATTTGTGCATGAACACTTTTTATTTCCTTTTCAATGCTAAAATGAGAGTTTTCCTTTTGCAATTATAATTTATATTTTCCAATTCTTATTATGATAAAGGGTTTTCGTAGGTTCTAATTGTTTTGTCGGCATGTTGTTGATGTTATGAAACCAGCTCAAGAAAAGATAGAAAAGATAGATCAACGCCTTAGAATTCAGCCTCTTCGAGGGGGCAACCTCCTTTACATTACATAAATTAACAATTCTTGGATGATACAAATGAAAAGGCCTCCTTTCTATATATAGGAGTCTAAGGGGTCATAACATAATCAGCGCTGACATAACAATAATAATGTAGGGCACAATAATAACAATAGTGGGCTTCTATGGGGCACAATAGTAACAATATGGGCACTACATGGGTACATCAATATAATAAGGGGGTTGTACTAATAACAATAAGGGGTTACACTAGTAGTATAGGGCCTAACATGCCCCTCTCCTTCAAAAAGTGTTGTCCTCAACGTTTGAGTAGTTCTTGATGCTTCTGTATAAAATTCTTGTCCTCCCATGTGGAATCTTCAGTGGGTAAGTTCTTCCA
>APFE031065911.1:14117-57916 GCA_000404065.3 Pinus taeda
CTATATATAGGAGTCTAAGTGGTCATAACATAACCAGAGCCGACATAACAATAATAATGTAAGGGCACAATAATAATAGCGGGCTTCTATGGGGCACAATAGTAACAATATGGACACTACATGGGTACATCAATATAATAAGTGGGTTGTACTAATAACAATAAAGGGTCACACTAATAGTATAGGGGCCTAACATGTTGCTTGGTTTATTTTGGTTTGAAGAGGAGTGTTATTAATTTTTTTCAAGGTTTTAATGTTCACTTTCTAGGTTTTAATGGCCCCTTAAAGGTTTTGGCTTTATAGATTAAGAATACATAAGATTTATTGGAGCATTAAGAGCGTTATAAATCTATAATATTTTGTGCGTGGTTTTGTTTTGCATATTGAAGGTTGTTCATTGTAACTTAGGGATGTTTTACATAATGATGGATTTTGATGGGTCTTTGTAATTATACAGATTGCTAGTGGTTGGTCTTTTTAATTGTTCATGATGTATTATAATCAATGATAAATACTATATTATTTTGTATTTTATTGGAGTTTTGCAAAGTTTGGGTATGTGTTACAATTTTACCACATGAAAAACTCGAAGTTGTTCAATGCAACTGCATTAAATCATTTATATGTTAATAAAGATTTTCAATTTTTGTATTAAATACAATGTAGAATATATATATTGAATTATGAGACAATCCTTTTTCCTTATCACATAGATTATATTCTGTGATGATACTTGCAGGTTGATGGCAATGGATGCCCATATCCCAAGCAGAATTGATAAAGATAATGTAAGCCTTTGCATTGAAGTATTGAAAATCTTGCCCATTTTCTAAATTATGACGGTAGGATATGAACATATGGATGACTGGATCCACACGGATTTTCAAGAGGAGTTGCTAACATCTCTTTGTGTTTTATTAAGTATTTACATGTTTGTCCATTCTCTTCAGAATTTGACAATCTTCATTAGCTTGTGAGATTAACACTTTAATTTGGTTAAATATAAAATTTAATAAAAGTTAAAGTTTAGATAAGTTAAGTTAATTAGATTTGATTTTAATCTTTTAAGAGAAGTTCATTAATATATATATATATGTGTTAAATCAACCTTTTTTTTTACAATATTTTTTTTCTCCTTTATCTTGAATTAAATTAAATATAAATAATTAAAATTAAAGCTTAGAAAAATTAAATTATTTAATTTAAACTATCACAAAAAGAAACCATATAAATCAAATCAAATTTTTAACCATTCATAAATATTTACAAGAGTGCTATAGTTTGTTGAGAATCATGAACATTTGTTATTATATTATTTGACTGGAACTTTTGAATAATTAACATTATATTATGTTTTAATTTAATTATTACACAACATTCACAATTAATCTACATTCATCTTTTTTTATTGAATATATAAATATCATTTTATTTATTAAAAATAATCCATGAATACTATATTTTTCAAACTTATTAACGAATTTTATAAAATTATAATATTTAAATTATATATTTAACTATTATTTAACATAATTAACCTTGTACTAGTCTTAACTTAAATTATTATTACACCAACATTCACAATCAATCTACGTTTCATCTTTTTTATTAAATATATAATACATTATATTTATAAAAAACAGTCCATGAATACTATAATTTACAAATTTTTATATAGATTTTAATAAAATTTTATTTTAATGTTTAAAATTACATATTTTAATACTTATTATTTAATATTCCTTTCATTTTTAATTAGACATAAAATATTAAATATTAAAACTACAATAAAGTTAAATAAGTTTATAATGTCCACATGGGGTAGCTCAAGAGGCCAGTGCGGTGGAAATGAAAGTCTCACCAAACATGAGTCTTGGTCAAAATCTTCGTGCTACTCTTCCGTGTAGTGGGGGTTATGTAATGGACAATGAAAAAAGAGTCCTACCAAAGCTTACAAAAAAATGTTTATAAAACTATCAATTTTTATTATTAATAAAATAAATTTAAAATAGTTTTAATAAAATAAAGTTTTTATGTCTAATTTTTAATTAGGCATAAAAATATTAAAACTATAATAAAGTTTAAATAATGTTTATAATGTCTACATGGGGTAGCTCAAGCGGCAGTGGCTGTGGAAATGAAGTCTCACCGAACATGAAGTCTTGGGCTCAAATCTTGGGCTACCCTTCCCCTGTAATGGGGTATGTAATGGACATGAAAATAGGAGAGTCCTACCAAAGCTTACAATTTTTTTTTTTTATAAAAGTATCATTTTTATTATTAATAAAATAAATTTAAAACATTTTTAATAAAATAAAGTTTAATATGCTTATGACTACATGTAACATTAGTTTTATTCTCTTCCAAATGGATCTTGTTGAAGTTTGTTATAATAATTTAGCTAATTTACACTACAACTCTTTTTGCAAAATTGTAATGCAATAGAATAGCAATGCAGTACAATTGTTAAAGAATAGATGACATGGTGTGTGAACGAGTTTGAAATCTAGGTTTTGAGTTTTAGATGAGATGAAGTTTCCTCTGAGAATTTAATTTAATCAGTGTACATTACAACTCTTCTTGTGAAATTATAATATAATAGAATTGCAATGCAATACAAATGTTAAAGAATAACTAACTTAGTGCATGAATCAGTTTCAAATTTAAGGTTTGAGTTTTAAATTAAGGTTTAATTAAAAATAGTCAAATCACTTTCAAATTTAGATTTTAAGTTTCAAATTAATGTTTAATTGAAATTAATCAACCTACATACTTATCTTATAAAGCTAGAAGTAAACAACTCTTTCTTGTGAGTGATTGAAGATTTTTGATAAAGAAAACTTGGTTTCGTTGAATATTACAATAATAATATAATTAATAAATTTTCCATTAATAAATTTCCCATTAAGAATACAAATTATTTAAAAACAAATCAATTAAAATAATAAATATTAAAAGCCTATATTTATAAATAAAAAGTTAACATATTTACAACATAATTTCAACCATATGAATCACAATCAATAAATATAAATTAAAGTGAATAAATGAGATTAATTATAAATATATCTATAAAATTAGGTTTAATATTATTATATTATTATCTATAAATACAAATGTAAACATAATATTAATATTATTAAAAATATACATTATTAGGAAATTACTTCTGATCTTAATAACAATATTAAGCTATAATATTTACATTTTAGACATTAATAATAAAAATAGTAATAAAATATAACATTGATCATTCAAATATTAACATTAATGTTATTAATAATAAGGTCAATATATTCTTAATAATTTCATATAATTATTATTTATGTAATAATATTATTAAATGTAATCATTTAATATATTTTGTAACAACTCATTAATCTGACTAACATAATCATTAATGGTTAACCTAAATTGATTATAATTGATCATTTTCAATCTTATTAAACACTAAAAATTATATTAAGTCATAATTAATAATTTATTAATGTATTAAGCCAAATCAAATATTAATATTTTGATTATTAACTAATATATAAAACCATAATTTATGATTATCAATGTTATTGATTATTTATTAATATTATATATTAAGGCTTAATATAAGTAATATAAATAACAACGTTGTTTTAATATATTAATCAATATAATATATATTAATGTTAATGTTAATATATTAATACTAGAATAATATATTACATCTAGCTAGACACCTCCCCAATAAGGATGCCAAAAGTGATGAGCCTCAATATTGCAGCACGAATTAAACAATTCCATTGTCTATGAGCTTTACTTTATCAACCGAGGGTTTGTTCAAAATTTGAGGTGACTGTGCTATATACACAGCAGATGCACCATTCTACTTACGTCACTTCTCAGCTAGGGCACTTTACCATTAGGGTTCCAGATCATTCCTCTATTGGACTAAAGGTAGACTCACTATTGATAGTAGAATGTAAAATTATTTCTAATGCAGGAAAAGTAAATGATTTTCAATTAAAGAAATGAAAGTTGCTAACTTATAAATGCTATGAAATGGCATAAATCATCTAGCTATAGAATCACCCAAATCACTTGGAGGAAGAAAATTATGTTAATCTTGCAATTGATCATCTAACTACTAGGGCTACCTGAAAATAGGAAGTTATTCTATAATTCCAAAATCAAAACATGCATGCATTCACTATCTCATTCACACTTTCAGAATAGATAAAAGCTATAACTTCTAGATTCAAAAATATAAAAGCTAATGTTATCTAATCTTGGAGGGTGGAAAGGAATGAATATACTGGTCTAGGTGGCATTTCTAGTCATCGAGTCCAAGCTTAGGGGTTATCCTTCTCCAACATTAGGCTATAATAGCATTTCATGTCAAAAGAGGGTCAAAACATGCAATTACATGTTTGCTATAGGAAACTGCTACAGGATGTCCTATAATGCTACATGAAGTTGGCTGAGAGGTTTTGGAGAATAAGAATGGTGTGATGAAGTGTTGGAAGGATGTGTGACAATTGTGGAAGGTGAAGGGAAGGTGGACATAACCCAAGGCCAAGCTCGGAACTCCAACAAATATGGATTTTCCTAAGACATATTGCTCACTGTGGATGGAAAATAAAGGCTCAGAATATGACTAGTATGCATCAATAGAAGATGGAGGAGATTAGGTGGAGTTGGTTGTAGGTGTCCCTTCCTGTAGATCACCAATCCCTCTAATAAAACATGTCCCTCCTTTTATTTACAAATTATTAGAGGTCAACAAGGAAAAACTAAGTTGAATTAGAAAATAATATCTAACTATTGCTCAAGACTAGATATGTGGAATAGTCTATGTTCTAATCTACAAAAACCTTAAGAAGCGAACTAACAACTGCAAATATTTCGAAGGAATCATAAATAGCTTTCTAGCGAAGAATGAAACTTAACCTAGATAATGAGTAAAGGAAAAACATTGTTTTTTGGCTATGAGAATGGGGTCCCCTAATCAAGATCCCATACGGTAGATGAGATAGGGGTTACTGTAACAAGATTTTCTCGTATATTTTCCTTCACTAGATTGCAAGACTAATATACTCTTTAAGCTAATGAAAGGATGGATAAGAAACAAATTTGATAAAATTTCTAAGCTAAATAGAAAACATAAATAAACTTCAGAAATAAATCAACATTCTAAGCTAAGAATACAGATAAAAAAGAGGGGATCTTTTGCTGCTAGTGTTGGGCCCTAACACAAGAGATTCAACCCTCTGAGTCCACTCAATGCAGTATCACAACAAAATTTCTCATTATCATAAAAAACTCAAATACATCATAACAATAATAGTGAGATGTGGTTCAACTTAATGGCCTCTTCGCTACAACGAAATTTTAAATCCTAATGACTTTTTTTATCTTTCTTATTTATACAGAACTAGAGATAACAACAACTCCTTAGAAAATAGGGATACTAGGCTCCCTAACTCTAGAATAACTCTTACTTAAGTCGCATTGGCTTGGCTATGAATGAGCTTTATTTTCTTGGTTTTTAGTCACACCGAGATGATGATATAGTGGGAGGAATATTTGAATGGTTTGAGGAGTTAATGAGAGAGACTACTTCCTATAACCTAACCTTGCTTTCCTACTTTGAGTCCCTACACTCAAGTCAACCCAAAACTACTCCAATTTCCTGCATTTAACAGACATCAGGCCATAGGAAATAGTAATTCACTTTTACTCTTGTCACTAAGAAAAATATAATAAAATTTGTAAATAAATGTGAGAAAAGGAAATTTAGTAAGCTGGAGAGTGGAAATGTGGCCCATATAGTTACCCATCAGTGAGACTCATCACCAGACATTTGGCTTAATATTATTCCACCACTTTCTTCATGCATAACAAAAAAGTTGTTTTCATAAGGTTATTATCAATTTTTTATGTCATGGATGATAGGTGTATGGTCTCTTATGTTATTCATCTAGATATAGTGCCTTACTTCCTATGCTCTTCTTCCTTCCCATCTCTATAATTTTTCAAGCAGTGTAAGATTGTGCTCCTTGACTTTGATCCGCACTCTTAAATTTTTTCCGCTGGTGGTCCTTAGAAAACATTTTATATTGGAAACCTTCTTCCTCCTCACATTCATCGCCATCTTATTTTTATCATTTCTCTTATAGGGTTTGGAAACTTCAGTTTGATTTTAGAATTGGCGATAGAGAAGTTTTGCCTTCCTAACTACTTCATCCATAGTTCTAGGATTATAAATTTGATTATTTCTTTATACACAACTAGTGAAAATTTAAAAAATTCTCTGCACCTTAGCCTTTTGTTCTCTAATACATGGCACGTACTAAAGTAATTTGGTGAACTTGAGCATAAACTCATCCATGGTAAGTCATCCCAATCTTAATTCATGGAACTCTTTTTCTCGGTCATCATAATAGCTCTCGCTTAGATAACAACCTTTAAATTTATATTGGAAGTCCTCCCACCAAATAGTTTTCTCATCCAACACGTGCAATTTTTGTCTTCTCCCACCATAGGGTAACCTTTCCTTGCAACTGATAAACATCCAATCTTGTCTCATACACATGAATGTACTTGACCATATTTAAGAGCCAGACTTCCACATCCTCGTCTCTTTCCCCATATAAGGTAGGAGGTTTTATCTTTTAGAATTCTCCATGTAGTTCCTTCTTCTTCTTATCCTTATATCATTTGGAATATATTTTATCATATTCTTCGCCACTTTTAATTTTTTTTGGCATATATATCGTCAGTTTTTTTTTTACCCTTCCAACTCAACACTCTTATGAATCAATTTCTCAGTCCATTCTCTAATCAATTTCACGTTTTGTTCACTATCTTTTATTAATCTCTCATTGCTACTCCCGAGTTGTGCAAATTCATGTTACAAGTTCCTTATTATCTCTGCAAATTTAGAGGGCATGGAGGTACCACCTCCCTGCCATTACACGTATAAACCACCCCCTCCGGTAGTATGTGGAGGTGGCTTATCCATTCTCCATTGCAATCAATAAAAACAATCCACAAATATGAGATAATTCCCATATAATATTAATTATGTGCAATAGTAACTAGTGATGGAATCTATTCATGACGAATGTAAAAATCTGGGCTCTCACAACATTTGTAATGAACTGAGTTATATTATATTTTTTTTTCATTCTATTTACAATTTAGGTGAATGCTTATAGCAATGGTAGTGGATAGTTTATTTTTATTATGCTTATTTTCTGAGTTATTCTCCACATACATCATGATGGGTTTCCTTCCCTAGTCTTCTCTAACATGCAACTCACTAATACCAAGGTCCTCTATGCTTAAACCATCATTTTGATTTGATGGTGGGTGCCACCATAGTTTGATAAGGTCTCATTTCATTAACTGGTACATGTGATATATTTCTTTTAATTTGTATTAAACACCTGTAGGTTATGGTCAATGGAAAAGTTAAACCATAAAATCCCTAGTCCTATCATCCCATTCCTCGTATTAATAGCGAATGTATTACATTATGTCATGGAGTACCTTGATCACTAGACATGCTTTGATTTTATACCTATACATGAAATTTTCCATGCCTAGAATCACTATGGTGCCAAGGATGTCCTCCTTGTCACAAATGGTCATTCCACCATAACCTACTCTATTCAAAATAAGACACATAAGACGAGCCATCTGATATCATACCTGAATGTGGTATTGTATGTGACTTTCTCTTTATCCATGCGATGAGACTCAAATGACTAAGATTTATTAGATTTTGATCAACAACAATATGTACAACACCCCAAACTTAACCTTCCCTCATATGGTTTTCTCATCACACAAATGGGGATTCTTTAATTGGGTTTCCAGGGTTTTTTTCCTAAAGCTTACTATGAAACCTTTGATGCTTATTCTTCAATGACGGTGGCGATCTTCTAGTTTCTAATAAAGTGCTATTCCCACCATATTGTAGTTGAGAAGATAGCCTAGTGAGAGGTTTCTCTTTTGTTTTATTGAAACAACAACACATCTTGCCTGTTGTCACTGGTTATCTTCTCTTCAAGTAAACAATAATCCATTTTTTTTTTTACTTTTAGATGTGATTATCTTGTTGCAGAACTAAGTTCTATTCCCCTTTGTAGAGTATATATAGGTACGACCTACACTCGCCCTTTGAAAAGCTATGGTAGGTTATTTTATTGGCTCATCTCCAGATAATTACTAGCGCAATCCTTTATAAATTCACTACTCGAGTTTCTCCTGTCGACTTATTTTGCCTAGATCTTTTAATGTAAAATATGCCTAGCTAATTGAATTCATAATTTATTTTTTGATACCATGGACTAACTTCTCCTTTGTTATGGTGTGCAAATGCAAGTATTCTCTAGTGGCTTATCCAATAAGTGTGTTATTCATTTTGGTTTCTTGCATACTAATTTAGCGCTCGACATTCCTCTAGGTTGGTTCTAGGTTTTGAAGTCCCCTCCTTCTAGGTAAGACACTGCAATTGTAAAATCGTGCTTAAGAATTCTAATGGGCCTATTTAGTTCATTATACTGAAAATATATTGTTATTAAACTTGTTTCTATATGTGCTCCTTTATTTTGAATCAAGAATGGTCTAGCATTGTTTAAGTTTCATATTTCTTTTAGAGGAATTTTTGCTTCGTCTCTCTCACATGGGTTTCATCCATAGGCTACAATGCACCTTTCTTTCCTAACTCTATTGAGGATATGTTTACAACTGAACCTTAGTTCACCTTTACATTGAAATTCCACAATTTTTAGCAATTTTACTTCTTATTTCACTATCAAAGTGTATTCACTTGTATCTTATTGGGGGTTTCCTTTATGTTTGCTTGAGAATCGTTATGTCTACGGGCTACCTATTCCACTACCTCAGTGACGAATGTCTCTATGTTTATGGAATATTGCTCCATAATGATTTTTACTTAATTGCAGTCCATTGTAGCTTCACTTAGATATTAAGATTATGATGTGTTTTCTTAAAGACCACTCTGTTGAACCCATGGAAGTGTTGGTGTGACTGTTATTATAGTTTTATTTTATTTTTTTAAGATACTTTATCTATAATTTACACATTCCTGGATTCAATTTCCTAGATTTCCCAACCAATGTTTTAGGGGAAATTCCTTTTTTTTACGATTATGTTAAAGTCATGTGCACTCTCTATGATTATCGTTTATTTTTCAAATAACATAAATTTGGTTGGGTTCCCACCTCTAAGAAACTAATGGAGTAGTATTCAATCTTCTTAATTTATTACCTAATCTATTTTAATCACCTGATTAATAGTTTCCAGTTATGCATCGACTCATGCATTTCTAGTTTTTACAGAATTTTTCTGTGTACTTTATCTCTTATTATAAATCTATACATGTGATGGTTACAACGTAATAGAGGTCGTTTTTAAGCCTTTCTCAAAGAGGAAAATGTAGTAGAGGTCTTCTGTAAGGCTTGCATCCATTTACTTCGTTGTCCACTTCCTTCCAACTATACAAGACATCAGTTAATTAAGAAGAATGAAGATGAGATTTAACCGTCATTGTACTCTTTCTTGTAACCAGAAAAGACATCAGTTAATTAAGAAGAATGATGATAGGATTTAACCATTGAGATATTGTTAAGAGTCATTTATCCGAGAATATAATATTTAAAGGCACTTCTAATTTTCCATTTGGCTATCATCATTTTATCCAACTATGCCTAGTATATTACACTCTCCAATTTAAGGTTTGGGGATAGTATCATACGAGGTCCACAAAGTAGGAAAAAACATTATTTTTTAATCCAATGTCCATAATTTCAATGGATTGAAGATGATGGCCAAGGCGATTAAATTAAATATATAATAAAATTTACCATTGTGAAGCATCTAAAATATGAGAAGATCAAATATCCAAGTTTTCTTATCTTCTTTATTATAATGTTATAAGAGCTGACCAAAATTGGCAATCCATAAACTTTTTCCATTCTATCATAGAAGAAAACTAAGTAAGCAATATAGTGTAATGAATGTGAAATATATAAGTATATGTATGCAAAGTTTGATACAATATGAGTCCAAATCAATTCTTCTACAAATCTTCTGAATTTGAAGTGGGACTTCAAAACAATGTTTCTATGTCAAATTTCAAGCCAGTTCCCATCCATGTTGGATCAACTTACTTCTCAATGATCAAATTAAGGTCATGTTTTTCATGCATACACAATATATGCTTGGTAATATTCCAAATTCTAAAAAATTCCATGTTATTTTCCTCATTGTCTCCAATCAAATTCATAAGATTTGCAAATGGGACACATGTAAAATTTTGAATTGTGCGTGTTGCATTGTTCATTAGCTGGCATGCAACCTAGATAAATGAAGTAATTTCATAAGGAGGATGATTAAGTAAAAAACATCTAAGTTACATTACACAAATATCGATAGTGTCTAGTGGAAGAAATTCAAGTTTCAACAAGCTAGGAAGCAAAGCACGTTTCAACAAGTTAAGAATTCCATTAGCAAGAATGACACCTAGATTAGAAGCAGTTCTAAGGTAGAGTGACGAAGAATTCTTATCAAATGGGACAATTCCATTTCAAAAAAGATTACGGATCAAGTTCATACAATTCCTTTAACTAGAATGAGCCTTAGAGTGGTCAAGGATTCTTCTGAAATGGGTCAATTACATTTCAATTTGTTTTTATCAATGTGATGTTTCCTGGGTCACCTTATTTATTCAATTTGAAAAGAGATTTCAAATCAAATTTTGAATTTTGTGGCAAATAGAAGATGAACATGATCTCTTCTTAGAAGATAGTTAAGTTGTTGAATTTCTTATGTATGTTAATTCACAAGGTAATTTATAAATAATTGAAATGTGAAACCATCTCCAACTTCGTTCACTCTAAATCCATGGATTTTACAAGCCCAAAATCTTCGGTGTTTAGCACATGTAAAAATTTTGTGGTATGAGAAGAGTGACTAGAAATGATTTAGATAAGTAACTAGTTAATGGTTAATGTGGTTCATTGAAGTTGTTCAGAAAAAGTGTCTGAAACAATCATTTGACATATTTACATTACATTATCCTTTTTTCAAAGCATGATCTCCAAATATATCCTTTTGGTGGCATTAAGAGGCTTCAAGTTTGTCGATATGGAATTCTTGGAAATTCAAACACTTATTCTCTTGAAATCGAACATGACTTTGATTTTGGATATGATGAATTCAATTTCAGTGAGGTTTTTTTCCACCAAATCATAAATATTATTTATTTTGTATTAGGCGTCATCTCCAATACTGCATCTTACCTTCAAATATAAGCCCTTAGGTATTCATGTACTTCATTTAGTTTGTATTTAGAGAAACGTATCATATATGGTTAAAGAAGGTTTTTATGAACACAAGACTTGATATGGGATGTTTTGTAGGTTGGCACACTTAAAGTTATCAGTTGTTTTAAATGAGAAGGTTCTTTAATCTACATGCGGGTGACTAAAATACATGTTTTATTCTTTCCTCATGTTAGAGTGTACCAACGATGTCACAAGGATATAACTACATGCGTATTAGGCTTATTAAAGAAGACAACTTGGCAATTTTTTTATCAGTCAATTCTTTTTGTGGATGATATGTTGCAAGAAAAATACACAGTGGAGGTTTACTTTGTATCATGTCATTTAAGGGTTACATTGTGTCATGTCTTGTATTAGTATTTAGTTATATATCAAATAATTATATATTCTAAAAAGGGGCATTACTTGTAAACGTGGTTTGGTTTGTGTTAGCATCGACATCTAGATGATATCCCTTCATACTTCAATATTTGGTTGCACACATATCTGAGGTAGTGGAGTATCATATTTTTGACCAATACATCACTAGTGTCGAAATAGATAAGAAACTTGAGATAAGACATTTCCATCGTCTCTAAGAATGATCTGTCGAAGTCAAGAGAAGTCCTAAGGTCATCCATTATACACCAAAAGACATATTTTATCCAACGTTAAAGGGGGAGGCTTGGGAGCCTCAGTCATATTGGCCCTACATCTAGCTATTCTCCTTGAGGGTCAAAGAGGAGATTCCACCTTTAAAAATACACAGGGGATATTTCTATGTTCCAGTAATGTGAGAGAACCCAATTCACATGCTCCTCTTTTCTAAATTTCAAAGAAAACCATCCTTTGGGCATGGTGCATACATATGGAAGTGCATTTGGAAGGTGTTCCCAATTCTCATGCACCCACCTCCTTAGACACATTGCACAGTAGTGCATGCCCCTAATTCTTCCCACTAAAACCCTTTCCATTATAGACATAACTTCATCTAATCTGACACCCTCCCTAACTATTAATGCTTGGTTCCTATCTTTTACATTGGGGCATTTTATCTTCCTTTCCCTCTTCTTTTAGCCTACTGTTGAAGTGTCTTCAGAGGGTGTACCCTCAACAGATACTCAATGCAAGGAAGAACAAACTTTTGTGATTTTCCTTCATGCCCTACGTCAGTGACCAAAACAAGAGGTTGAGCCTAATGATCCAGCAATGGAATTGGGAGAGATTTGAGCCTTCCCTTATTGAACTGTCAGCAGGTATTCTGCATGATCATCCACATTACCAGTGAGAGCCATGAAAATGCTGCAAAAATCTCTAGTCATTGACAAGAGGCCACTATGTTAGCCTAAAAGCTCTAAACATCAGATGAGATGCTCATAGGTCCAAAATTTTGTAATGGGCTACTAGGGCTTAAGCATGCCTCGACGAAATTTAGGGACTCAATTGAGAAACCTGGTGAAAGAGATAGTTGTTTGATCAAATCCATTGACATTTTTGTCAGGATCTCACATGGCACCTTCTTATGTTGCAGGGAGGAGGTAGACTCATCGGTTCAAGAAAATATTGGGAAAATGGAATCTGTTCCATGATATTTTCTAGTGAGCAAAAAATTTATAGTTGGTGAGCCACGGGTCACTTCCATATCACTCCCAAGCTACTGAGGTGGAGGGCTTGTCTTGATGGAGATATTATCTATCGGTTCTTCCAAGTAATCTATCAATTCCTCCTCCATAACTATATCTGGTAGGCACTATCGAGATTTTAAAAGGAGTAAAAAATAAAACTGTCACAACAAAATGCTTTAACCTATGGACATAGTGCAAACCTTAAAACCAACCTAGCCAAATTGCACACCATTAACTCCTTGACGATCAGGGCTTCTAGGTGCAACCATTTAAAAAGGTCTAACATCATTCCAACACTTATCTTATTCTCATTGTGGATGTCTTCCCTTGGGGACAGAGCTCTAAAGTACCCTAGGAGGTAGAGCTCTAAAGTACCCATGAAAAAAAAGTATGATGTATAGAGCAGAAAGAAGCCATGGAGAAATTGGTATCAAGGATCCTGGGTTGGTTACGCCTCAACATACTGGTCGGGATCTACAAGTGATTTAATCGCTACTTCACGAGAGTAATGAATGTGGATGGAGCATGTAAGTTCTAGTTTTTATCTCTTCCTATAAATTCTTCATTGTAAGCATCTTGTTCAGATTAATTAGAGACTAAAGTTTGAACACACGCTTTGCAAAATTAATATTTGTTAGATTACTTCAATTAGGAAAACAACTTCCACAAGCTGAATATCATTGTTGAATTTGAACTTTCATGGTTTATCCCTAGTTCTTGGATCAGAAAAGGAATTTTATCGATCTACATTGAATAGGGACCTAAAATAGGGTTTCGTTATATTTCCTTGGGAGAAACTTAGCCTTCCTAAATGGTACCCTCATAAATTCCTATACATGGGCAAATACCACATTTTTTTATTTACCTATCAAAGATCAAGGATTTAGCTTAACTCCACTTGTTCACCTTACCTTGGCATAAGAGTCCCTCTATAAAAATATTTCTTGCACTCCTACTCATAAAAGAAAGGAAAATTATCATCACATGACCCATAGTGGAGACAGAGCATGCAAATGGGATGTTGGTAGAGAATTCTTCATTTACCTAGAAAATAAATAGATAGGGTTGAAACTTTTCATTCAACAAAGAACACTTTCATCCTTGTAGATCATCATGCTAAGATTAAGTGAAAGTCTAAAACTAGTAAGGATTCAAAGAAGCCCAAGCAGTCAATCTATCCAAGCAAAAAGCTCATAAAATTTTGATGTTCTCCAATTATGGTTGGTGGTACGAAGAAGGAAAAGCATTCATCATATCCTTATGTAAGTGACTCCAAGTATTATGATTCTTCTTCAATAAAAACCTCCTTTCTTTATTCATATTATTCTTCAATACAATCTAGGCAATGTTTGAATAAAACATCTAAAGGGTATTTGGACAAAAGGAGTCAGATGGGTCAAAAGTCTATCACATTCTGACCAACAAGTGCAAATGTGGACTCAGACATTTACCCATATGGGGAGAAGTGTATCCATGGAATGGAAAATACATCCCCAATCCAAATCCTTGTAGTCACATATACATCCATCTAAAGGTGCCTACAAGCTCTCACTCCTTGAGAAGCACAACAATGCGATAACATAGTTGGCCTACTTGGCATATAGATCAACTGAAAAAGTTTGATAGGAGGAGATTGAATTTATTATTTAATTTTATGTTAGAATATGGTTTGTTGGTTGAGAATTCTTCATTCATATTGAAAATCAATGGTTAGGGTTGACACTTTTCATTCTACAAAGAAGCCTTTCAAACTTACATATCATCATGCTAATATTAAGTGAAAGTCCAAAACTAGTAAGGATTCCAAGAAGCCCAAGAAGTCAACCTCTCCAGGCAAAAAGCTCACAAAGTTTCTAAGTTTTCTCTTTATGGCCCATGATACCAAGAAGGAAAAGCATTCATCACCTCCTTCTATAATTCACTCCAAGTGATATGGTTCTTCTTCAATAAAACCCTTCTTTCTTTTATTCATATTAGTGTTCAATCTAATCGAGGCCATGTTTGAGTAAAACATCAAAAGGGTATTTGAACAGAAGGAGTGGGATGGGTCAAAAACTCATCACATTCTTCCCAAAAAGTGAAAATGTGGATTGGGAATTTCACCCATATGGGGAGAAGTGTCTCCACATAAAGGAAAATCCATCCCCAAATCCAAATCCACGTAGGCTGTCAAGGAAACCCGTCCAAGGCTAAATATATTAACGACAAGTCCAGTCAACCTATATGGATTATCAAGTCATCCTTCCACTAAATTTGACCTATTTTGGAGCCAAAATCACCTATATAATGGAGGAATCAACCTCTCTCAAAAGGACTCACCCAAGCATCACGAAATCGATACAAGGGAGACGAGATGAAAGCGAAACTACAGGTAGGATCTCTATCTTGTAATCTTATCTATTGTTTAAAGGAAAAGTATAAAACACTTTAAACTATTGTTTTAGGTAAAACTACTTGTCTATTGAATTACTGTTTATTCGTAGATGCTAAATTCTCCAAAACATTATTCTATGAGGAAGGAGAATTAATTACTGAGAAAACAAGGTAAAAAAGTGTAACACTACCTCTTTGTGAGAATGTGTTCTCCACTAAGCCTAGCTTCTCCCTCAACATATCAATCTTCCCTTTTGACAAGGGCTTAGTCAAAATGTGTAAGAATTGCAAATTCAAGGGAACACACTCAAGAAACACTACTCTCTTCTTAAGTTTAACTTCCAAGAAATCATACCAAATGTTGATATGCTCGGAGTGATCATGAAGTATTAGATTTGTAGAGACTTGAGCAACTTTGATTGTCATAATACTTAAAATTATTCACTCCAACACATGAATTCCATTTTTTCTTGCTTCCAACTGATCTAGGATATCATACTTGGGACCCCAAGTTGAAACTAAACCTGAAAGTGCTCTTCCTAGACCTAGCCTCACTTTGTTGTTTTGAATCGACAAATCTATGCAACATCAATTTTCCATCATCAATATACCTTAACCGATAGTGAAATTTTCCCTCCAAATAGTGAATAAAATGCTTTGCAGTAGTGCTGTGCTTTGCAAACAACCCCCCATTTCATGTTATTTTTATACATAAAAACATTAGAATGCGAAATGGGTCCCTTTGAAAATAAAATTGATATCAAAACTTTTACTTTATAAAAGTCCAATAATCAAAGGAGCGCTTTATGAATAAACCCTTTAAAAGCAATATCTATTTAAAAATGGAAATAAAGCGAATATTCGGTTATTGCGATAAAGCGATCGCAAGATCACATATTCCAATAACATAAAAGATGCAACAAATGGCCAAAAGACTTTCTGCCGATGCGATATAGTGTTCGGCGATCGACAATCGGCAATCCCTAAATGCACCACTAAAGCGCCTCATATCAAAGCCTCGATGCGATAAAGCTATCGGCAATCGGCAATCGGCACATTCCCTTGTTTTAAAATCATTGCGCATATGCCTTCCGCCGATGCGATATCGCAATCGGCGATCGGCGGGTCCCCTCGTTTCATTCCTATCGCACATATGCCTCTCGCCGATGCGATATCGCAATCGGCAATCGGCGATACTCAAAGCATTGTTAAAGCCAGTCATGCATACCCCCCCCCAATGCGATGTGATAAGGCATGGTTTTCAATAGAAAGCCATTAAAGTGATTGGAAAGCCCGATTTAATGATATTTAAGGCATAATCACTCCCGCTCGGCCACCAATATGCCCATTGTGTGCTTTAAAATATTTTTCGACCAAATATTGGTATAATGGGCATTTATAAGGTGGCAGGCTCTATACGGTCACTTAATGGATCCATGTCCTAAGATCTGCCTATAGATTGTCTCCGCGCTAGTTTTACCAAAAGAAAAGTATATCAACGATCATATTTTCATTTGCTATCAACTGTGAGTTTTATTGCTATCTTTGTGTTACACCAAAATTGCCTCTCTGTGCAGAATACAGTCTTACACAGGAATTTGGGCATGATGGGTAAAAAGTCGAAGAAAGTTGCAGGTGTCTCCAATCCACCAGCTGCGGGACAAGCAGTAATAAACAACAAAAAGGGCCTAATATCTGACACCACATGCGCAGGCCTCGCCAGAGTAACTTGGAAAGGAACTTATGATTTGATATAGGCCGAAAAACCAACGCAGACGGTAGAAGAAGCTACCGCGGATTCATTGAAGAAGTCAGAGTGCACTCTCAAGGATTTGGCCGATTCCTTCCTCCATAGGATAGCGGCAAGGGAGCAAATTCTCCCATATACCGATGTCGTGAAATGGGCAATTGAAGAAATCCCCATCACAGACAGAACTTTCATCACGAAGGATGGAAGGATTTTTGGGTCATTTAAGCCAGAAGATCTGAGGCAAATGTATCATTTGCCTAAGTTGGAGAAGATATATAATAGTGCCTTTTTGGAGAAATTCGCAAGCAAGAATGAGATTGAGTCCGAACCTATCAAGGACTGGAGGCAAAATCCAAATAAGCACAAGCATGAATCCTCCGGTAAGTATTGAGTCGACTCTTTATGTTCTCCTTATTGCTACGCCGGTATAATGACGTGTAGATTGTGGGGTTTGCACAACTCTGCGATTTTTACCATTGAAATGGTTCCTCTCATGGAGGCGGCAGTGAATAGCACAATTATCGATTGGGCTACTATCCTTTTGGATAAGCTAGCATTAGCTGTTAGTGACTTTAGGAACAAAACTAGAGTCACTGAGAGGAAAATTCCCCCGTTCTACTATAGGGCATATATCCTAGATACCTTGTGTTTTAATTCCGAATTCCCTATTCTTGGTTGGAGGTGGACTGCACAGGACCCCTCGCCCTTTCATATTTACCATTGCAAGATGTGGAAGTCATCCTATAAAAGCCACATGTATCAGATTTGTAATGATTTCATGGTTCCTGTTTATTATTCAATTTTTGATAAGCCTATTCCAAGGATCTCCTACCTAGCCTCTTTTGACTTGCCAACAGTGGCTATTTGGTTTGGTGAAGAGTATTTTACTTATGTTAGAGTCTTTGGCAGCCAAGCCAATCCTCATGTCCTCCCCTTATATGTCCCTGACAAACTACTAGCAAGGGAAATTGCATACCAAATTACAGCTGAGAGCACCACACAGACTCTCAAAAAGGAGAAGAAAAGGGGCTGGCCTACTTTTCCCTTCAGATGTGGAGTCTTCACCCTGCATGATCTAAAACATGTGGAAAAAGAGTCCAAGAAGATTCAAGCTCTAAATCTTGCCACAATTCCGAATAGAGCATTTGACCCAAAGCGAACTGCATATGCCGCTTTGGAACATGCCAAGTTAGCAACATTTAATCATAAAGAAGATATGTTTGATGATGTTTTCTCCTCAGCCGAATCAATATTTCAAGCCAAAGAACTCGCCAAGATGTGATACAACGATGAAGGGTTAATTGAGTTTAATAAACTCAGGGAGCAGAGGTTGCAAACTCTACCTCTAGATTTATTAATGCCAACCCAAGCAGCATCATCAAGCGAGCCTGGCCAACAACAGACAAAGGGACCTCCTGATACAACGAAGGCCAATAATAATGAGCAGGAAGAGCGCTCAAAGAAAGAGCAGGAAGAGCGCTCAAAGAAAGAAGAGGAAGATAGACAGTGCAAAGAGCAGGAGGACAAGCAGCAAAGAGAGCAGGCAGAGATGCGGCAGAAGGAACAAGAGCAGCAAGAGAAGGAAAAACAAGATCAATTGCTAAAGGAGTCTCAGTCTAAACAAACCACCACCGATACTAACATGGGTGCTATCACAGACCCCAAACTGCAAAAGGAATGGCAAAAGTTCAACACCATTATCAGTGGAGGAAAAGACTCACAGAATACTGATACTCCTAAAACCAGCAGTGTACAGGATGATACCTCATCTCAGGTTCTGAGCGGAACCAGCGGCCCACCTAAAACTAAGGATGTGGAAATAATTCTGAAAGGTCCTAGCAACCAAATCACTCTACAAGTAGAAGATATTCCTCCATTGGATGTCTTCTACAGCCTAAGGTACACAACAATGGTCAAACGATCAAGAAAGAGATGAAGGCTTGATCAACCTTCTATCTTTCCAGAACAAACGGTAATGGGCAATGTAGTGTGGAAGGAGAAACTGGATCCCTCCGATGATCTAACTAAATTGTCACAGTACGCTGGAGCTTATTCAGCTGCAACTATCGACAAGGCATCGGAGGTAAGTCTTCTATTAAAGGCTAAAGACCGGGAAATATCCACGTTGCAAACAGAATTAGCTGATATAAAACAGAGGGTAATACAAGCCGAGGAACAATTAGCAGAACAACAACAGAGGATAGCGCGTGCTGGAGAACGGTTAGTGGAGCAACAACAAATGAATAGCCAATTAACTCAGCAATGGGAGGAAGAGAAACAGAGGATTAATCAAGCAGCGATCCAGAAACAAAATGAATTGACAGAGGCTTTGGAGCAATTAAAAGAGGCGAATGAGAAATTGTTAAAAACCAAGGATGAGCATATCGCTCAAATTACAGCACAGCTAGAGAATACCAGAATACCAAAGGAGATTCGCAGATAATGGAATTCAGAAAAGAGGTGATGTTGATCAACAATGCGCTTATAGCGCAAGTTAAACTCTTGGTTCAATACCTCTCTCAAGCGGAACCACTCTACGAATTAACTACAGTTGTAAATGACCAGGTAGAAAAGGCAAGGGATTACTTGAATCAAGCCGATGAAGCTATTATAGCATACCTTGAATGGCAAGATTCGAAATTGGGAAAAGCCTCCAATTTGACAAGAATACTTGAAGTTCATAAGGATATACTGTTCACGGAGTGGCACACACACGTGTTAAAGGCAGAAAGAGCCGCTTCAAGGTGTAGATTGACTTCTAACAATTTGATTGATCTAGTTAATGATACACTCTACATAGCAAACATGATTTCCCAGTGTACACCCGGAAAGGTTACTACAGCGAATACATTGGAGCAAACGTGTTATCCAGAGTTAGAAAGTAGAGGAAGATTAATCGCCGGGGTTAACAGTTTAAACAGGGAAACATATTGGCCCTTCCTAGTCAAGCCTCATGAACAAAGAGCCGCCCTAAAATGCTTAACCGATGTTGTTCAATGTATGATCCCCGACATCCAAGACGCCACCTATGCTGCCCAGCTCAGTTCGCGGCTCAACAAACCTCCTAAAATTGAGCCAATGCTTGCCATCAATCAACTCAGGTTCAAAGGAAAGCGGCTGACAGAATGAATCATCCTCCAGCTCCTCAGATCGCGAGCAGAAATAACAACAAGAAGTTATTGATTCAGCTTAGTTAGCATTTCTGTTTTATAGATATTTAGATTAGCATAGTATTTATAGACCCTTTCATGTTTTTAGAAAGGGACGTAGAATTTTGTAATAGACTTAACAGACTGAAGTTTGCACTATTGTGCTTCAGCCTTTATTCTTTTATGAAACTCGACCAGTCGCTTTTACTTTAATGGAGAAATTTCTTGATACAATTTTGCACTATTGTCATTGATTGAGGAGTGTTTATGCGTTAAGGGAAGAGCCACACATAGCGATTGATATCTGGGATTGGCCTACAGCTCAAATGGTACTTCTATCATTGTCTGAAGTCATTTTGTGTATGTGAATTGTTATGTAATTACCTTGCTATCGTTGATTGTATGCATGCGCTATAACAGCAAATCTTGTTCATTCCACTATTGGGTGTTTATATGATATGCCTTTACTTTTAATCATGTATATGTTGATGATATAAATGTGTAAAGTGTAGCAATATCTCTTTAATCGCTGCACTTAACTATTTAAGCACAGCAATCCTAAATAATTCAATATCTATGTCTTAAGGATACAGTCATCTATATGTTTATCTTTCAGATATAGAGCATCAAAAGCTACGCTTTAGAGCTCAATAGATTCCCGGGATAGTTTCATTTACTTATATTTCTGTCAATAGTTTCAGTCTTCCACCTATCACTAGTGCTATTTATAAAACATTCACTCATCCAATTTTATCTATTGCTGGGAAACTAGTCCCATTACCCCCAGTCGGAGCCACTATCCCAAACGGAAAAGGAGTTGTACTAAGGTCCGGACCGGGTGGTTTCCCCAATTTTCTTGCAGCGATTTTCGAGGCATCAACAAGTAGTTCAGTGAATTTTCCTTGAAAGGGAACAATGTATTTATACAAAGAAAAAATCAAATATGAGATTGGTTATTCACCAAATACTGGAGGTCAACCAATGAATCCAATATTGTACTTCTATCTACTCTTGTTAGCCACATTCTCCATCTTATACAACCACCTGGATTCATCCATTGTTTCCAGAGAAACCTTGTGAGCATTTTTTTCTTAGGAGAAAACCTCATGGCAAACCATTCAATTACTTTTCCATGATCCATGGACAATTAATCCAATACAGAAATGGCCTTAATTAGGGGATCAATATATTTGAATCTGTAGGCTCCCTAACATTGGGTGCGAGGTCTCACATTTAGCTCATGAATTTTTTTTATACATGGCTTACATATCAATGAGCTAATTAAAAAAATAAAAAGTTGTTTCTTCAGTTAAAAGGACATATATTAGACATTCCAAAAGTAGGCTCTGAAAGATGTTGACTATCATAGAACTTGTGATCTATATCAATAGCAAAAGGCAGACTTTTCATGGATTTAAAACAAAAAAATACATCACTGTAGAAGATAGAGTATCAATTTGTAGAGTATTTGATAGCTAAGGTTCATGAATGAAATCATTAGTATACCCATTCTAAGAAACTGAAATGGTCTAAACACCTTGCTCTAGTCCCAATGCCTCTTTGAATTGCCATAACCTACCGTGTTCCTGTCCCTGTATATGTGAGACAAAGAAATGTGTGGGAAGGCTGTCATTTAGTGTTGTATATCATCATGGAGTGGCTATTAAGTGAAAGTTCTGAGTGTTAATTCCATATATATATTATTTTTTCCTATTTTCAAGGAAAATTCCATGAGGAAACCCACTGGATGCTTCACAACACTTACAAATGACATCTATTGTAAACATGTTGACAGAGTAGTGCAACTTACCTAGGGGTAGTCAAATTAGGGACTTGATTTCATAGCCAAATAGTCAATAAAATTGGAAGCAATTGGTTGATCTAATCCCTCATGTGTATGTATTTAATAAAAAAATAATGTGCCACCAATGTAGTGGGGTAAGAATGAACACATGGGGGGGGGGGGGGATTAATTGATAGATATGATGAGTAGGGGATGCCATGTATGGTGGATCATCATGGTTTCCTTAAGTTGGCCCTAATTAGTAACATCAAGCTTTGGGTTAATAAAGATCTACCCCTAGCCATCAATGTTCGACCCAATTGGTTGCTTGTTAGGGAGCCAATGGTTTCTTGGCCCTTTTCTTTAATAGCTTTTCTAGCCTAGAGATGAGGTTAGCCTCCCAAACCCTAAGATTGTTGAGAGTAGTGTGGAAATGTTGGAGAGGATGTAGGTTTCTCCTTACTCATGGTACATGGGGTCCCTTCATAGCTTAAGTCCCTGTGTTTGATATATTTCAATGATCAAGTTTGGAAATTGACGTGTTTAAGTATCCACACCAATTCATTAAGGTTTGGCAAGTTAATTTGTTGTTTAATGAAATTGTAATTTATTAATTACTTTCACATTTGGTTCTAAGAATTGTAGCATATGGTGATGCATATATATTTACTTATGTAATAGTTCATATGTATCCTTACATGTCCTTTGTATTGAGTATTGACATTACTAGATTGGTTGCCATTTCCACAATGCCTTGCTCATTAGTGCATGGATAGAATCTCTTGGACTGATTGGAAACATGCCTTGGATCTCTTCTCACTAGATAAGGGACACATTACCCAATGAAGTAAGGTAATGAGGTTGCTGGTATATGAGAAATTCTATGATGTGATTAACTCATGAATTGATTTGTTAGTTTTAATTTGATATCAAAATTATCAAATTATATAAAATAAAAGAAATGTATGCTCATTAATGCATGAATGGAATGTCTTGTAACTACTAGGAATATACCCTTGGATCTCTTCCCACTCTCCAAGTGACATATTACCAAATGGAATGAGGTAATGATGTTGCTAGTATATGTAAAATGTTATGACATGATTAACTCATGGATTAACTTGTTATTTTTAATTTGATATCATAGTTACAAAATGATCTAGCTTCATGCCCTATGACATGACTGAAACAAGAGGGAAACCCTAATGAGCCAAAAATAGAATTGGGATATATTTGAGCCTTTACTTGCTGAGGTATCGACAGGTCTTCTACATGACCATCCACATTCCCCATGACAGCCCCCGAAAATGCCCCTGAAATATGAAATTCTTGGCAGAACACCACTATGGTTTCATGAAGGCTTTGAACATTCAAGCTGCTGACCGATTCGAATGTTTGTAATGTGCTGCTAGGGTTTAAGAAGGATTCAAAAGAATTTAGGGCCTTAATCAAGAAACCTGGTGAAAGCGATAGTTGTTAGATGAAATCTATTGATATTGTTGTCAGGATCTTAGATGGCGCCTCATTATGCTGCAGGGAGGAGGTAGACTCATTGGTTCCAAACAAGTATGGGGAAAATAGAATCCCTACCATCATACTTTCCAGAGACGCAAGAAATTTTGAGTTTCATGTCGCTTCTACCTCCATTTCAAGCTACTGAGGTGAAGGATTTGTCCACATGAAGATATTCTTTGTCGGGTCTTCCAAGTAATCTATCAATTCCTCCTCCATAACTATATCTATTAGACACTATCGAGCCTTTTAAGGGAGTAAAACATAAAACCTTTGTAGAAAAATACCTTAACCTACGGACACAACGCAAACCGTAACCCCCACCTTGCTGCAATGCAAGACATTAACTCCTTGATCCATTAGTGAGGACCACCAACCGGGGCTTCTAGATGAAAACACCTCAAGAGGTCTCACATCATTCCAACACATATATTATTCTTGTTGTGGATATAGTCATGTTGAAGCATGCCAGAATACCTCGAAATCCATTAGAGAAGACCTTATACCGACTACCTTGTATGCATAAATAGGTCTATTTTCATCACGTGCAAGAAAACCCAAACATTGCCTAAAACCTTTGATTTCAACAGTGGTGGTGACGCTAACCAATGAACCTGAGATATTTAAAACATGAATTTAAGATGGAATAATAATTTTGTATTAAAATTATCATTTTTGTCTTAATTTTTTTTTCTTAAAATTATTTTATGTTAAGATTTTTTTCTCAAAGCCCCTTGTGTTTGACACTTTTCAAAGCCCCTTTTTCTTAAATTTTTATCATATCCGAGCTCTACCTGTATTTGGTGTGCCCATGGAAGTTTGAGTCTTCTATTCTATGTGGTGTAGGGCCTTGAGAAATTTTGGGTTCCTCTTCTCTATCCTCTTTGTGGTCTAGGGTCTTGAGGCACCGCGGCAAGAGGAAGCTTTGCATTAATCCACCCCTGAACACTCTGCAATGAAAATCCTCCACATCGATCCACCCTTGAGCATTGTAATGCAACAGCCGAGATGTGCTATGGAAAGAGCACTCTGCAATGAAAATGCTGCACATCGAGCCACGCTTGAGCACTCAAATGGAGCATCTTAGAGGTGCTAGACAAGAGGAAGCTGTACTTTGAGTCACCCCTGAGCACTCTACAATGTAACCATCCCTACAATGTAACCATCCCTCACGTGATTCTACTACCTGAGTATGTTCAACACCCTCTCTAGATTAGGGGAAGTGGATAGGAGAGAAACTTCATAGCCCTGGTGCGAATGTGGGAATCCTTTGTTTTTTAAACAAAAAATTGAGGGTATTGATTTTTACAACTCTTTGTGCTGCAAACATTTATTGAATGTGTATTCCTTGGGAACTGGAGCTGCAAACTACCCCATACAAGTAGTATGATGTAGAGAGCATAAAGAAGCTATGGAAAAATTTGTATCAAGGATCGTGGGTTGGTTATGCCTCAACACACTGGTTGGGATTAAAAAGTGAGGCAACCACTACTTCATCAGAATAATGAATGTGGATGGAGGTTGTAAGTACTATGTTTTCTCTCTTCTTATCAATTCTTATTTTTAAGCATCTTATTCTTATAAAATTCATGTATATTGGCTTCGGAAACAAAACATTACTGTATGGAAATAATGAGGGACTAAATTTTCAACACGCGCTTAGAAAAATTAATATTTGTTGGATTACTTAAATTAGGAAAACAACTGCTACAAGTTGAATATCATTGTTGAACTTTAAATTTCATGGTTTCACCATAGTCCTTGGATTAGAAAAGGAATTTTATGAATATACATTGAATAGGCACCGAAAATATATGTCTATACATGGGAAAATAACACATTTTTTTATTTAGATGTCGACGATTAAGGCTTAAACTTGACTCCAAGATTGGCATAAGAGTCCTTCTACTGAAATATGTCTTCCATTCCTACTCCTAAAACAAACGAAAATTATCGTCACGCAATCGGTAGCAGCGACTGAGCATGAAAATGGGTTACGGTCGACACTTTTCGTTCTACAAAGAATCCTTTCAACCCTACCAATAATCATGCTAGGACTAAGTGAAACGCAAAAACTCGTAAGGATTCCAAGAAAACCCAGATTCAATCTCTCCAGGAAAAAAGCTCACAAAATTTCTAAGTTCTCTCTTTATGGTTGGTAGTACCAAGAACGAAAAGTGTTCATCGCCTCCTTCTCCGGAGTTTCTTTTTCCAGTTCGTTTTATTCATCGTGTTTTTTTTGTACTTTCTTGATTTTCCCCTAATTCGTTGTCTTGTTCATTTTATTCGTCTGCATTTTGTTTGCGGTGCTTTTGTTTTGTTCATCCGTTATTTATTTATTTTTTCTTTAATGATATGAATATAATAAATATAATTTTTATCTATTTAATATATATTATTTATTTTTATTATGATTAAAATTAATTGATTAAATATTAAGTATTTCTTTATGTTTTTTTAATTCCTATTTTAATTATAATTAAAAATATTAACAAAATAATAAATAATAGTTTTCAAATATAAAAAAAATTTACAATTACTTAAAAATATTTTTATCGTTTAGCTAATAACTAATATTTATTTAATTATGTGATTATTATTAGTATTTAATTTTTGTTTGAAATTTTCACTTCCCCCTTATTGCTTGGTCATTTTAATCAATTTTAATTAATCATTGTAAGGCTTGTTTAAATTGAAAAATAAAACATATTCACATGGCCCCCATGCCATCAAACAAATGTAAATTGTAAATTGTTAATTTCTTGTAATCTAAATAAGGTGTTTAAACTGTTTATTTAAAATAGTTTTTTTACCAAATGAAGATTACAAATTTACTGTGCCTATTACTTATCACCACTTTATAAAGAATTAGATAAAACTACAGAATCCATATCAAGATTTAGAGAAAAATGGATGTTCAAAATGAAAAAAAATAAAAATAAATGGCTACGGCTTTAGATTTTAAAAATCTTGACTTTCAATTTAAAAATCAACATTCCTTGAACTGCAACTGCCATGCTTACTGACACTTCCTCCATCTCCTTTCCAAACAGGCTTTTAATCAACCATTATAGGCAGTGGTTATGCTTAAATTGGGTGATTCTACCTCTTGTATTTCCAGGGTCCGGGACAATGAATCTCCAGTCCTCCAATTCCATATCCGTCTCAGCCTAATGCTTCAATTCTCCTTCCCATTCTTCTAATAAATTTTGAACATCCTCATTGGCTCCCTCTCGGTAGGTGACTGTCGCTTCACAAATTAGCCTTTCAACAAACGTCCAACCTTGTTGACCACCCGTAGGTCCAGGTTCCGTGTCTTGCCTTGTCACGCGAGGTTTCTTACTGTGGCCTCAAATTTTAGTAGGTCATGCCATGGTCTCTCTACCCTAGTCCGATACAGTGAGGCAAACTGTAACCTGATTAAACTTTAAAGTATTACAACAAGGTGCATGCACATGGGTAGTACGCTTGTGATGCTCCATCCCACCAACTTCAAACGCCCTCTATCAAATGCACTACCATTCCCCTAATGGTTGGAGGTGGGTTCCACAAAAGGGACTCGCCCATGACCCGCACGAGAGGCTGCATTTCACAAAATACGTCCCCATTAGCAATGGTTGAACATGCATTGCCTCCCCAAACCCAGGTAAAGAGGTGCAACTTCCTATGGGTTGTCAACCTGACCTGGCTAGCATGCCCATTATTATCCACCCAATTAGAAGAAAGAGGACCCAAAACAAGTATCGACCCATTCGAAAGCCCCATAACACCGTCATCGTCATTCCTCCCACCATAGTCAATCCCAATTACCTGCTAGGATTCCTGCCCGCAATAATTCACCTCCTTCTCCCCCATCCCCAGGTTTCTACAAACCCCCTTTTGACTACACATGGTGATGTTACATAGGTTTCCTCTCAGAATGCAGGTGAACTTGTAGAAATCCCCATAGCGCAAACCAACATCCTCTCCGTCAATGGACGTGCATGCTTCAACACCATGAACCCTACCCATAGCCATAAAAATTCCCATACAGTAGAGGAGAATCTCTAAGTAGAGTGAGACGGAGAGGGTGCATATTGGTTCCAAAACACAAAAGTAGAAGTAGACACATGCCACCAACCTACGCCTCCATCCCCCCATATCCTTATGATCCATCCCCAGGATTCCGGTCCTCTCCCTCAGATGAAACTTGAAACAAGGTAGCATAATGAGATAACAGAGATGACTAATAACATACCCGTAATCCTTTGCTTGCAGTCAATGGAGTTTCTGCTACTCGTGGCCCCACAAAGCCAATCCTCCACTCTAGTCTCCTTACCCACAACCGCTCTGATACTCACTAGACTTCTCTCTGGGGCACATAAAAACTCCAACACTTCCCTTCCACCCATTTCCACCTTTCCTATATGTAGTGACTTCCATCAGGCAAAGGGCCAATGCACCCAGTGCCTCGAGCGTGTGGGGGGTGATTTTATACCTAGAAGTACTAACAATTAATCCCATATTAATGTGGTAATCTACTGGCTTGCACCTCGATTTGGGGTTTACATTATATCTTTTGAAATGAGTTTGACTTTCAATTTAAATGGTGCAAATGTGGCTTCATTCTAAACAAAAAAAATGATGAAACGTGGATGCATTTTTTTTAACCCTATAGTAGTGGGTAAGATTATATTTTTTGAAATGATTTTGTCTTGAACTTCCAAATGAAATGGTGTCAAATGTTGCTTCATTCTGAACTAAAAAAATATTCAAAAAATGAAATGTGGATGATTTCTTTATAAAATCTATAGTAGTGAGCTATGTTACATTTTGGAATATGTTCGTTTAAAAATTTTGAAATTTCTTGGTAAACACTAGGGGAAGTGACAAGAGTTTCTCATTGTTGGCATATTCAGTGAACTCTTCTTTAGACTAGGCTTTTGTTTATCCTTCGTGCATCAACACTTTTAATTTTGTTTTCAATACCAAAGTGAGAGTTTTCCTTTTGCAATTATAATTTATATTTTCCAATTCTTATTATGATAAAGCATTTTCTTACATTCTACTAGTTTTGTCCAGTTTTTGTTGCTTGGTATATTAAGGTTTAAAGAGTAGTGTTATTTACTTTTTGTGATGGTTTTAATGTTCACATTCTTGGTTTTGGCTTTATAGATTAGGAATCCATAACATGTATCGTACCTTTACGAGCTTTATGAATCTCTAAGATTTTGTGCATGGTTTTCTTTTGCATATTGAAGGTTATTCATTGCAACTTGGGGATGTTTTACATAGTGATGGGCTCTAATGGGTCTTTGTAATTTTGCACGATGTGTTATCATAAATGATAAATACTGTATTATTTTGTATTTTACTCGAATTTTGGGTATATGTTATAGTTTTACTACATGAACAACTCAAAGTTGTTATATGAAAGTGCATTAAATCATTTATATGTTAATAAAGATTTTTAATTTTTTTATTGAATACAATGTAGAATATATATATATATATATATATATATATATATATATATATATAGAATTATGAGACAATATTTTTGCCTTATCACACAGATTGTATTCTATGACTACCTACTTGCAGGTCGATGGCAATCGAAAAGAATAATGTAAGCATTTGCATTGAAGTAATTAAAATATTTCCCATTTTCTAAATTATGAGGGTGGGATATGAACATATGGATGGCTGAATCCATGTGCATTTTCAATAGGAGATGGTATCATCTCTTTGTGTCTCATTAATTATTTACATGATTGTCCATTCTCTTGAGAATTTCACAATCTTCATCCACGTGTGAGATTAACACTTTAATTCAGTTAAATATAAAATTTAATAAAAGTTAAATTTTAGATAAGTTAAGTTAATTAGATTGGCTTTTAATCTTTTAAGATAATTTCATTAATATGTATTTTGAATCAACTTCTTTTTTACAATATTTACTTTCTCCTTTTATTAAATTAAATTAAATATAAAAAATATAAAAATTAAAGTTAGACAAATTAAATTAATAATTAAACTATCCCAAAAAAATAAACCATATAAATCAAATCAAATTTTTAACCATTCATAAATATTTACAAGAGTGCTTATAGTTTGTCTAGAATCATGAACATTTGTTATTATATTATATGGCTAGAACTTGTGAATAATTAAGGTTCTATTTTGTTTTAATTTAATTATTACACAACATTCACAATTAATCTAGGTTCAGTGTTTTATATGAATATATAAATATCATTTATTATTAAAAAATAATCCATGAATACTATATTTTTCAAACTTTATACATATTTATAAAATTTATTTTAATATTTTAAAATATATATTTTATACTATTATTAATATTAATTTATTTTTAATTAGACATAAAATATTAAAACTACAATAATGTTAAAATAATGTTTATAAAGCCTATGGTTTTCTATTATTAATAAATAAATTTAAATAGTCTTAATAAAAAGAAAGTTTAATATGCCTTATGACTACATGTAAGAGTAGTCTTATGTTCGTCCAAATGGTTCTTGCTGAAGGTTTCTTATGAGAATTTAGCTAATGTACTTTGTTATGGGGAATTTAGATAATGTATAAATATATTAATATATAAAAATTATACATACTATAAATACTTCTAATATTAATAAATTTAAGCCATATAATATACCTTAATTAAATTAATTAATAAAATTATGTATTATCATTATATTCATAATAATAATATTCATATAGTACATTTATACATTAATAATATAATATAGCAATGATTAATACAAATATTAACATTAATGTTATTAATAATAAGGTTAATATATTCTTAATAATTTCATATAATTATTATTTAGGTAATAACATTATTAAGTGTAATCATTTAATATATTTTGTAAGCCAACCCAATTGGTTAATGTGACCAACATAATTGTTAATGGTTAACTTTAATTGATTATAATTGATCATTTCCAATCTTATTAAACACTATTAATTATAGCACCTCATAATTAATCATTTATTATTGTATAAAGCCACATGAAGTATTAATAGTTTGACTATTAACTAATATATAAATCCACAATTTATGAATGTCAATGCTATTGATTACTTATTAATATTATTACATTAAAGACTTAATATAAGTAATATGAATAATGACATATTTTTTTATATTAATCAATATAATATATATTAATATTATTGTTAATATATCAATACTAATATAATATATTACATCTGCCTAGACACCTCCCCAACAACGATGCCAAAAAGTGATGAGCCTCAGTATTGCGGCAAGAATTCTTCAACTCCATTAGCTACGAGCTTTACTTTATCAACCTAGGGTTTGTACAAAATTGGAGGTGAGAGTGCTATATACATAGTAGATGCACCATTCTACTTATATCACTTCTCAAATAGGGCACTTGACCATTAGGGTTCCAGACCATTCCTCTATTGGACTAAAGGTAGTCTAACTATTGAGAGTGGAATTTAAAACTAGTTCTAATGCACAAAAAGTAAATTCTTGTCAATTCAAGTGATGAAAGTTGCTAACTTATAATTTCTATGAAATGACATAAATAATATAGCTATAGAATGACCCAAATAACTTGCACGAAGGAAATTATGCTAATCATATAATTGATCACCTAGCTACTAGGACTGCTTGAAAATTGGAAGTTATTCTATCATTTCAAAATCAAAACATGCATGCATTAACTGTCTCATTCACACTTGTAGAATAGATAAAAGTTCTAACTTCTAGATTCAAAAATACAAAAGCTAATGTTATCTAATCTTGAAGGGTGTAAAGGAATGAATACACTGGTCTAGGTGGCACTTCTAGTCATGGAGTCCAGGCTTAGGGGCTATCGTTCTCCTACACTGGGCTATAGTACCATTTTAGGTCAAAAGAGGGTCAAAACATTCAGCTACATCTTTGCTATAGGAAACTACCACAGGATCTCCTGAACTACTATAGAATGTCCTGTACTACTACAAGAAGTTGGTTGAAAGGTTTTGGAGAATAAGAATGGTGAGATGAAGTATTGGAAGGGTGCATGACAATTGTGGAAGGTGAACATCACCCAAGGCCAAGATCGAGACTCGAACAAAGATGTATTTTCCTAAGACAACTTTCTCACTATAGCTAGAAAACAAAGGCTTGGAATTTGGCTAGTATGCATCAATAGAAGATGGAGGAGACCTAGGTGGAGTTGGTTGTAGGTGCCCCTTCCTGCAGATCAATAATCCCTCCAATACAAAATGTCTCTCTTTTTATTTACAAGTTATTACATGTCAACATGGAAAAACTGAGTTCAAATTAGAAAGTATGATGTAACTATTTTTAAAGACTAGATATGTGGAATAGACTACCTCCTAATCTACAACAATCTCAAGAAGCAAACTAAGAACTACACGTATTTCCAAGGAATCATAAACAATTATCTAGCTAAGAATGAAACTTAACCTAGGCACTGAATAAGGGAAAAGCTTTGTTTTTGCACGGTGAAAGTGGAGTTCCCTAATCATGATCCCATAAAGGAGATGAGATATGGGTTACTATCACAAGATTTTCTGGTATATTTTCCTTCACTAGACTACAAGACTAATGTATTGTTTAAGCCAATGAAAGCATGGATAAGAAGTGAATCTGATCAAATATCTAAGCTAAACATAAAACATAAATAAACTTCAACAATAAATCAACATTCAAAGCTAAGAATACAAATACAAAATATATGAGCTTCCGCTACTAGGGTTGGTCCCTAACCCAGGAGATTCATCCCTCAAAGTCACGTCAATGCTGCATGACAACAAATTTTCTCATTACCATAAAAATCTCACATACATCATAGCAATAATAGTTAAATGTGGCTCAACTTAATGGCCTCTTGGCTACAACAAAATTTTGAATCCTAATGAGCCCCTTAGCTTACTTATTTATACAAAACTAGAGATGCTAGAAACTCCTTATAAAATAGGGATACTAGATTCCCTAACTCGAGAATAACTCTTCCTTAACTCGCACTCCCTTGCTGATGAACTTGAATTTCTTGGTTGTCAGTGACACCGAGTTGATGATATAGTGGGAGGAATCTTTGGCTGATTTGAGGAGTTAAGGAGGGAGACTACTTCCTATAATCTCTCCTTCATTTCCTCCTTCGAGTCCCTACACTCAAGTCAACCCAAAACTACTCCAATTTCCTGCATTTAATAGAAATCAGGACATATGACATAGTAATTCACTTGTAATCTTCTCACTAAGAAAAATATAATAAAAATTATAGATAGATTTGAAAAAATGAAATTTAATAAGCTCGAGAGTGGCAATGTGGCCCATATTGTTTACCTATTGGTGAGCCTCACCACCAGACATTTGGCTAAATAGTCTTTCACCTCTTTCTTCATGCCTCACCAATTTCTTTTCTTAAGGTTATTATCATTTTATCATATCATGGATGGTAGGCGTATGGTCTCTTATGTTATTCATGCAGAGATATTGCCTTACTTTCTGTGCCCTTCTTGTTGCAAAACTCTACAAAGGCAGTGTAAGATTGTGCTCCTTGACTTTAATTGCCTCTCTTAAGTTTTTTCCTTTGGTGGTCCTTAGTAAAATTCTTTTAGATAGGAAACCTTCTGCCTCCTCACATTCATCCCCATATTATTTTTATCCTCGCTCTTCTAGGGTCTGGAAACTTCACTTTGATTTTGGAATTGGAGGTAGAAAATTTTGTCCTTCCTAAGTACTTCATCCATAGTTATGGGATTATCGAATTTGATTATTTCTTTATACACAACTGAAGAAAATTTCAAAAAATCTCTGCGTCTTAGCCTTTTATTCTCTAATGCATGGCACATACTAAGGTAAGTTCATGAACATGGTCATAAACTCATCCATGGTAGGTTCTCCTAATATTAATTCATGGAACTCTTTTTCTTGGTCATCATCATACCTCTCACTCAGGTAACGAGCTTTAAATTTCTATTGGAAGTCCTCAAAACAACCATTTCTTCTCATGCAACATCCAATCTTGTTCTCAAGTTGCTTTCATATTCATACACCTGAAAGTACTTGACCATATTTAAAAGCCACACTTCTGCGTGCTCCTCACTTTCCCCATATAAAGTAGGAGGTTTTATCTTTCAGAATTCTCCATGTACTTCCTTCTTCTTCTTATCCTTATGTGATTTAGAATATATTTCATTAGATTCTTCTTCAGTTTCAAATTTTTCTGGCATAGATATCGTCATTTTCTGTTTCGACCCTTCCATCTCAACACTCTTATGAATCAATTTCTTAGTCCATTCTCTAATCAGTTTCACATGATGTTGACTAGATTTTATTAATTTCTCATTGCTACTCCCAAGTTGTGCCAATTCATGTTGCAAGTTCCTTACTATCTCTACAAATTGAGAGGGCATGGAGGTACCACCTCCTTTCCATTACACGTATAAACCACCCCCTCTAGTATTATGTGGAGGTGACTTAAAAAATCCACAAATATGAGACAATTCCCATCTAATATTAATTATGTGAGATAGTAACTAGTGATGGTATCTATTCAGCTGAGTGTAGAAATTTGGGCCCTCACACCATTTGTAATGTACCCACTTATACTTTCTTTTTTTTCATTCTATTTACAATTTCGGTGAATGGTTATAGCAAAGCGAGTGGGTAATTTATTTTTATTATGCTTATTTTCTGAGTTGTTCTCCACATACATCATGACGGGTTTCCTTCCCTAGTCTTCTATAACATGCAACCCACTAATACCAAGGTCCTCTATGCTTCCACCATCATTCTAATTTGATAGTGAGCGCCACCATAGTTTGATAAGATCTCGTTTCATTAACTGGTACATCTGATATATTTATTTTAATTTGTATGAAACACCTATGGGTTATGGTCGATTGAAAATTTTAACCACAACGTCCCTAGTCCTATGACCCCATTCCTCATATTAATGGAAAATGTATATTACATTATGTCATGGAGTACCTTGATCACTAGACATGCTTTGATCTGATTCCTGGACATGACATTCTCCATGCCTAGAATCACTATGGCTCCAAGGATGTCCTCCTTGTCACAACTGCTCATTCTACCATAACCTACTCTATTCAAAATAAGCCACATAACCTAAGCCATGTAATATCATACCTGAGTGTGGTTTTGTATGCGACCTTTTCTTCATCCATGCAATGAGACTCCAATGAATGAGATTTATTGCATTTTGATCAACGACAATATGTACAACACCCCAAACATAACCTACCCTCACATGTTTTTGTCATCACACAAGTCAGCATTCTTCAGTTGGGTTTCGAGGTTTTGGTTCCTAAAGCTTACTCTAAACCCTTGGATGCCTGTTCTCAATGATGGTGGTGAACTTATGGTTTCTTGTATAGTTCTATTACCACCATCTTGTAGTTGAGAACCTGGCCTAGTAAGTGGTTTCTCTTACGTGTTATGAAAACAACAACCCATCTCGCTTGTTTTCAATGGTTATCTTCTGTTTAGGTAAAAATTAATCCTATTTTTTTCTACTTTTAGATGTTCTTATCTTGCTATGAAAGTAAGGTCTCTTCCCCTTTTCAGAGTTCGGATACGCCTCTAAAAACCTATGGTGGGTTATTTTTCTTGCGTCATCTCTAGATAATTAGTGGTGGAACCCTTTACAAATTCACTACTTGATTTTCTCCAGATTACTTATTTTTCCAAGATATTTTAATGTACAAGTTTCCCCAACTTCAACACGTCACAGTTATGCTTCCACATGAAATATGTCTATACTAGTATTTTTCTACTACTAGCACTCAAGATGGGGCCCAGTAACCAGTTTCTCATTCGTGTTATCAAAACAACAACCCATCTAGCCTACTATCAGTAGTTATCTTCTGTTGAAGTAAAAAATAATCATATTTTTTGTTATACATTTAGATGTGCTTATCTTGCTACAGAAAAAAATTCTCTTCCCCTTTGGAGAATCTGGATACGTAGGAGGTGAGCTCACCCTCCAAAAAAACTATGGTGGGTTATTTTTCTTGGGTGATCTCTACATAATTAGTGGCGTAGCCTTTTACAAATTCACTACTCGATTTTCACTTGTTGACTTATTTTTCCTATATCTTTTAATGTAGAAGTTTCCCCAACTTGAACATATTGCAGTTATGCTTCCACGTGAGATATTGCTATACTAGTATTCTTCTACTACTAGCACTCAATATGGCTAGCTAATTGAATTTATAATTTAATTATTAATATGATGGACTAGCTTCTCCTTTGTTTGGGTGTGTAGATGCAAGTATTCTCTAGTGCCTTATGTTTGATATTCATTTTGGTTTCTTGCATACTAATTCAGGACTCGACATTACTCCAGGTTGGTTTTTCTTTTTGAAGTCCCCTCCTTCTAGGTAAGACACTCCAACTGTAAAATTGTGCTTAATACTTTTAATGGGCTTATTGATTTCATTATACAGAAAATATATTGTTATTAAACTTGTTTCCAAATGTACTCCTTGATCTTGATTGAAGAATGGTCTAGTATTGTTTAAGTTCTATATTTCTTTTAGAGGCATTGTTGTTTGGTCTCTGTCACCTAGGTATCATCCATAGGCCACTATGAACATTTTTTTCCTAACTCTATTGAGGATGTGTTGCCAACTGAACCTTAGTTCACCTTTACATTGAAAGTCCACTATTTTGAGTAGTTTTACTTCTTATTTCACTATCATGGTGTATTCGCCTCTAACTTGTTGGGGTTTCCCTTATGTTTGATTGAGACTCTTTATGTCTATGGGATTCCTGTTCCATTGCTTCAGTAATGAATGCCAGTATGTTTACAGAAGATTGTTCCAGAATGATTTTTTACTTAATTGCAATTCATTGTAACTTCACATAGATATTAAGCTTATGATGTTGTTTCTTAAAGACCACTCTGCTGAACCCATGGAGGTGTTGGCATGACTATTATCACAATTTTATTTTGTCTTTTTTAAATATTTTTTCTCTATAATTTACACATTCCTGGTTTCAATTTCCTAGATTTCCCAACCAATGTTTTAGGGGATTTTTGTTTTTGACGATTCTGTTAGAGTCATGTGCACTCTCTATGGTTATCGTTTGTTTTTATGATAGCATAAATTTAGTTCGGATCTCACCTATGAGAATATAATGGAGTAGTATTCAATCTTGTTAATCTATTACCTTAGTTATTTTAATCACTTGATTAATATTTTTCAGTTATGCAATCACTCATGCATTTCTAGTTTTTACAGGATTTTTGTGTGTACTTTATATCTTATTATAAATCTACACATGTGATCGTTACAACGTACTAGAGGACAATGTAGTAGATATATTTTGTAAGCCTTGCATCCATTTACTTCATTGTCCTCTTTCTTGCAACTATACAAGACATCAGTTAATTAAGAAGCATGAAGATGAGATTCAACCATCATTGTCCTCTTTCATGCAACTAGACAAGATATCAGTTAATTAAGTAGAATGAAGATAATATTTAACCATTGAAATATTGTTAAGAGTCATTTATCCTAGAATATAAGATTTAATGGCATTTCTCATTTTCCATTTGGACTGTCATCGTTTTATCCAACTATGCCCAGTATCTTGCAACCTCCAATTTGAGGTTTTTTGATATTCTTATAATATAATTTCATAGTATCATAAGAGGTCCACAAAGTAGGACAAAACCTTACTTTGAAACCCAATGCCCATAATTTCAATGGACTGAAGACGATGGCCAAGGCCATTAAATTAATTCTATAATAAAATGTACCATTGTGAAGCATCTTAAATATGAGAAGAACAAATATCCAAGTTTTTTTATATTTTATCGCAGTTGACCAAAATTGATAATACAATAGAAATTTTCCATTCTATCATAGAACCAAAATAAGTAAGCAACATAGGGCAATGAATTTGAACTATAGCAATATCGAGATGCAAAATCTTGATACAATATGAGTCCAAATAAATGCTTCTACAAATCTTCTGAATTTGAAGTGAGAATTCAAAACAATATTTCTGTGTCAAATTTCAAGCCAGTTTCCATCCATGTTGGATCCAATTATTTCTCAGTGATCATGCTGAGGTCATGTTTTTTGTGCATACACAATATATCCCTGGTAATATTCCAAATTCTCAAAAATTGCATGTGATTTTCCTCACTACCTCCAATCAAATTCATAAGATTTACAAATGTGATACATGTAAAATTCGGAATTGCATGTGTTACATCGTTCATTAGCCAACATGTAACCTAGATAGATGAAGTAATTTGATGAGGATGATTAAGTGAAAAATATCTAAGTTATCTTACACAAATATTGCTAGTGTCTAGTGGAAGCAAATCAAGTTTCAACAAGCTAGGAAGTAGCTCAAGTTTTAACAAGTTAAGAATTCCCTTAGAAGGAATGATGCCTAGACGAGAAGCAATTCTAAGGTGGACTCGTGAAGGCTTCTTATCAAATGGGACAATTACATTTCAAAAAAAATTATGGGTCAAGTTCATACAATTCCCTTAACTAGAATGAGCCTTAGAGTGGTCAAGGCTTCTTCTCAAATGGGACAATTACATTTCAATTATTTTTTATCGGAGTGATTTTGACAAGGTCACCTTATTTATTGAATTTTGAAAAAGTTTTCAAATCAAATTTTGAATTTTGTTGCAAATAGAAGATGAAAATGATCTCTTCTTAGAAGACAATTAAGGTGTTGAATTTTTTATATACATTAATTCACAAGCTAATTTATAAATAATTGAAATTTGAAACCCTCTCCAATTTCATTCACTATTAATCCATTTTTTTTACAAGCACAAAATCTTGGGTGTCTACCACATCTAAAATTGGTGTGGTATTAGTAGAGTGAGTAGAAAGGATTCAAGAAAGGACTTGGTAAATGGTTAATGTGGCTCGTTCAAGTTGTTCACACAAAGTGTCTGAAACAATCATTTGAAATTTTTACTTTATATTATCCTTTGCTCAAAGAATGACCTTCAAATATATCCTTTTGGTGGAATTAAGAGACTTCAATTTTGTGCATATGGAATCCTTGGAAATTCAAACACTTATTGTCATGAAATGGAACATGACTTTGATTCTGGATATGATGAATTCAATTTTAGTGAGGTTTTTCTCCACCAAATGATACATATTACTTAGTTTGTACTAGTCGTCATCTCCAATTCTGCATCTTACCTTTGGCTCTAGGCCCTTAGGTATTCTTGTACTTCATTTACTTTGTATTTGGAGAAATGTATCATATATGGTTGAAAGAAGGTTTTTCTGAACACAAGACTTAATATGGGATGTTTTGTAGGTTGGAACACTTAATGTTATCAATCATTTTTGATGAGAAGGTTCTTTAATCTTCCTCTGGGGGTGACTAAAATACATGTTTTAGTCTTTATTCATGTTCGAGTGTACCAGCGATGTCACAGAGGTAAAACTACATGTGTTTTAGGATTATTAAAGAAGATGACTTTGAATTTCTTTTATGAGTCAATTATTTTTGTGGGTGATATGTTGCAATAAAAATGCATAGGGGAGGTTTACTTTGTATCATGTCATTTAAGGGTTTCTTTGTGTCATGTCTTTTATTAATCTTTAGTTATATATCAAATAATTATATATTCTAACAAGGGGCATTATTTGTAAACGTGGTTCAGTTTTTGGTAGTGTCGACATCTAAATCATATCCATTCACAATCCAATATTTGATTACGCACATATCATAGGTAGTGGAGTGTCAGATTTTTTAGCAATCCATCCCTAATGTCGAGATAGATAAGGAACTTGACATAAGAAATTTCCCTTGCATACACTAAAAGACATCTTCCACCCAGCGTTGAAGGTGGGGGATTGGGAGCCTAAGCCACATTGGCCCTGCCTCTAGTTGTTCTCACTGAGGATCGAAGAGGGGATTCAACCTTTTCAAATACATAGGGGACATTTCTGTGTTCTAGAAATGTGAGAGAACCCAACTTGCATGATCCTCTTTACTAAATTTGAAAGAAAACCATCCTTTGGGCAAAATAAATACAAATGGAAGTCCATCTAGAATGTGTTCCCAATTCTCCTGTATGCACCTCCTCAAACTCATTACAGAGTAGTGCATGCCTCTAATTCTTTCAACCAAAACCCTTTCCATTGTATACATAACTTCATCTAATCTAATACCCCCTAACTACTAATTCTCGGTTCATATCTTTTACATTGGATCATTTTATCTTCCTTGCCTTCTTCGTTCAACATACCACCGAAGTGTCTTTAGATGGTGTACCCTTGGTAGGTCCTCAATGTAAGGCAACCTAGGTTTGGTGATCTGCCTTCATGCCCTATGCCATGACCAAAAAAAAAGGGTGAGACTAATGAGCCAAAAATGTAATTGGGAGGGATTTGAGCCTTCCCTTACTGAACTGTTGGTAGGTCTACTTCATGACCATCCACATTACCAGGGAGAGCCCTGAAAATACCCCTGGAATTTGCAGTTATTGGAAAAAGGAAACTATTGTTTCTTAAGGGCTCTAAACATCAGATCAGATGCTCACAGGTTTGAAATTTTGTAATGGGTTGTTAAGGTTTAAGCAAGCCTCGATGAAATTTAGGGCCTCAATCAAGAAATCTGATGAAAGAGATAGTTGTTTGGTCAAATAAATTGATATTTCTGTCAGGATCTTGGATGGCACCTCTTTATGTTGTAGGAAGGAGGTAGACATATCAGTTCTGGAAAATATTAGGTAAAGGAGAATCCCTTCCATGATATTTTCCAGTGATGTGAAAGATTGCTAGTTGGTGAGCGAGGTGTCACTTGTGTATCACTTCCAAGCTACTAAGGTGGAGGGCTTGCCTTGATGGAGATATTCTCTATAGGGCCTTCCAAGTAATCTATCAATTCCTCCTCCATAAATATATCTGCTAGACACTATCGATATTTTCAAGGGAGTAAAAAGTAATATTGTCACAAAAAGGTACCTTAACCTATGGACATAATGCAATCCCTAAACCCACCTAACCACAATGTACACCATTAAATCCTTGATCTGTTAGGGAAGACCACTGATCAAGGCTTCTAGGTGCAAGTGTATGAAGAGATCTCACATCATTTGAACACTTCTCCTATTCGCGTTGTGGATGTTTTCCTTGGGAGGCGTAGCTCTAGAGTACCCTTAACAAACAATATGATGTATCGGACAGAAAGAAGCGATGGCAGAATTGGTATCAGGGATCATGGGTTGGTTACGCCTTAGCATACTAGTCGGGATCTACAAGTGATGAAACTGCCACTTCACCAAAATAATGAATGTGGATTCAACTTGTAAGTACTATTTCTCCATCTTCCCAACAAGTGAAAATGTGGATTGGTACTTTCACCCATATGGGGAGAAGTGTCTCGATAGAATGGAAAATCCATTCCCAAGTCCAAATCCTTGTAGATTGTCAAGGAAACCCCTCCAAGGCCAAATATACAAATCACAAGTCTAGTCAGCCTATATGGATTATCAAGTAATCCTTCTAGTAAATTTGGCCTATTTTGGATCCAAACAACACCTATATAAAGGAGAACTCAAACTCTCTCAAGAGGACTCACTCAAGCATAAAAAAAGTTTGATATAGAGATATGGAGGACCGTAATACACAAAAAAGGAGGAAGAAGGAAGATTGAAGAGTTGTTTAGTTAGTTTTAGGGAAAAAATCCTTCACATGTGTGAAGATTAGGGCATCTCTCTACCAAGCGAAGAATAAAAGAGGACAATTTCTCCATATTCTCAGTCACACATGTGGCCTAGGTTTTTTGCACTGAGCCCGAGTTGTAGTCAAGAAGTTGCAGGGCTCAGAAAGAGGTTGAAGGACCAACTACTTCCTTTAGAAAGCAAGTTTGACTAAAGTTCACTTTGTGAAAGGGAAGCACATGAAGGAGAAGGCTTTCACTTTGCCTTCGAGGGGATATTTATGAAGGTTGTAGGTCTTGGAACTTGTCAATTAAAGACTCTATAAGAAGAGGTATTCTTACGGGTTTTTCTCTCAAGTTGGAGAGGTGTTGAAATTAGGGGACTGAAATATGTAGTTGAAACTAGTGGCCACTCACTACACAATTATTAGTGTCAATGCCATATTAATAGTTTTTATAATTACAAGTGAAAAAAACATTTCTTGTTGAGTTGTTGTATTTTTTTCACTCTTGAATTACACCAATAGGGCAAACCTTGTCACCATTTGTAGTTCATGGATGTTTTAGGGTCTTTGTGATGCCTCTGGACTTCACTTGACATTAGGGCACAAAATCTAGACTCTACAACTATGTTTTCCTCATCTCATGGCTGCACAGCTTCAGGAATGACATGGCTTCACAAAATTGAATAGGATTTCCTCAAAGTTGAAAACCTTAGCCTCCCACTTCCCCCTTGTAATTCTTATTCTAATTCTTATTTATATTTTGGGAGGGGGATGAAGATGGGGTTTGGGTGTAGATGCATGTGAAATGGTTGGTATGTTTATAGATTTCATTTTAAAATCAAAAGAAGCCTTCAAAGGTCTTATTTTAGGCACTCATTTTTTTTTCTTCTAGCCTTCCCATAGGGATATCCCATCTGGTCTATTGGCTACTTCAAGTATGCTAGAATGGAAAGGAAGGAAGAGAGTGAAACACATCTCTATATAGGTTCATAGTATTCATTCCATCTGTTATCCTCCCTCTCTGACAATGTCTATGAGCATCTTCTAGATTATGCCTCAAAGAAGTGGGGAAGTATAGACTGTCTTTGAATGAATATATATTGAGGGATTAACATGCTACTTTCATTAGAGTCTGTCTCAAATGATTGTTCCTCGCTTTCCATCTCATGTAGGTTATGAGGTTCTGGGAGATTATATTTAAGGTACAATGATTGTTCTTAGTATATTATTCTTTATTGAAATTCTATAGGGATATAAGTAAATGTGTTCATTGCATCTCCACATTGTGTCTTTTAAATGGAATGGATTTATCTTAATATCTAAGACAATTAAATCCATATAAAACTTACCCTGGAAATATGAAGTTCTTGAGTAAGTAGTGGAAGATAGACTTTTTGTGGTATCACATATTGTCAATCATGAAATTTTGCATCTTGCATCATGTTAGATTTCATTCCAAGACAAATGGGATATATGATATGTTGCCATTATGTGATACTGTAAGTTTGTCTCTTGTATATTCTTTGAAAAATTCCACAATTTCATTAATCATGGTCTTATAGCTATTTATAGGATATGATTTTACTTTTGTTCTAGGATGACTTTCACATTATAAAATCATTGCATTTAAAAAGAAAAAATATATATGTTAACTAACTAAAATCAATTTCTAGAGCTAAAATTTCAATTCCCTTTCATATGTGCACTTGCTTGTACATTTTTATTTGTTTTCTTGTGTGGCATCTAAGATCACCATAGAGGTTGAGAACATTTCATGCCAACTAAATCTTTGGTTCAAAGATTCCAAGTCCACATTTTCCATGTTGATTCTGATGCATTCATATATTCACATCCAATTCATTATTCTTACTAGTATATGTACTGCCTCCCATGCAGCTGAAAAGTATGGTAAGAGGAAACAAACTAGAAAAAGAACTCGTATAATTAGGAAATCTAACCATATATGACAATCATGATTGTTAAAGAGAGGATGATATTTATTAGGCTCCCAGTTCGGTTCATGATTTGTAAGAGGCTCAATGCATAGACCTTTTGTTTTTAAACATTTGCATTGTGATGTACAATAATTGATATCTTCAATAGCATGTACTGAGGATTTCCTTCCTATTTTACTCTCCTACAAAGATTATTTGAGCCTGAATTTACTACCTTCTTCTAATCTACACCTTTCATTTGTTGGAGATGATGGTGTTGTGGAGAGTTTTCCTATTTTGATTCCTAGTAACAAGAACTCAACTGTCGTTATTGAAGGTATTTCATCAGATACTTCTGGAAGATCCTTTTGTTAAAGTTACCTAGTGGAAAGCCCTCATATTTCTAGTAGTCATAAAAGTCTAAGTTTGTTATAGATGAGTTCCCCTCAAGGGTAGACTATTAACTATAGTATATAGATATTATTAAATAGAATTAGTAACTGAAATAGATTCCCATATAGGTAATTGAAATATGTTTAGAGTGTGATATTGATGATTTCAATAATATGTAGGTATTTTATGTAGCATGTTTTTGTTGGGCCTCGGACCTTAGCACCTGCTCAATTATTTATGAATCATCATTTGTATTCTAAAT